>NW_010729352.1:216540-228196 GCF_000365185.1 Nelumbo nucifera | reverse complement strand
TGCGTGCTATCGGCGGTGCGTGCTGCAGTGCTGCCAGGCGGTGCCCACTGTTGTGCGGCCTGTTGTGTGGGCTGCTGCCTATGGCTGCGCCGCGGTGCCTTGCCGGATGGTGTGACCATAACATGATCACAAGTTGGAAGATCAAAATCTGAATTCACCCTTTTAGGTGAACGGTCCTTCCTTTGCTTTGCTTCCTTCCTTAAACGATGGGTAGTCTTCTCAATTTTGGGGTTGTATCTAATTCACCTCATTGAGAAGCATGAGTCATAAAACAAGAAGGTGAACACAAAAAGAAGGTAATAAGATAAGAAATTACAGTTTCTCCCCGGCAACGGCGCCAAAATTTTGACGGGTTGTCAAAACGCCAAAATTAGTGCTAGTCCCACAATAAAATTTTACAGTAAAAGTGGTACTAGGTCGAATCCCACAGGGAGCTAGACAAGAATTTCTCAGCCGAATGAATGATATAACTGAGTGGGAAAATTAAAAAAGTAAAATTAAAAGAACAAGAAAGCAACTTTAAACTCAACAATCAAGATGAAATCAGTCTTACTGAATTCTGATTCAAGGGTTCAGGTTAGTCAATTGGCCATCGATCATAGGTAGACTTCGGCAGTCTTGCAATTCAAGAATTTAACCTTAGATTTATTAGGATAGCCATAATAAACCTTGTATTTTCCTAATTCAGCTAACCAGACCTAGTATTTGATCAACACTTATCACTAATCGACTAGGTACGATAGCGTTCCATATYAAYTAGTGATAGCATTAAGCTTTGTGAAAATAGTTAAACCAAAATAACAATAATTGAGATAGCTGCAATTATYGAATCTTGTTCCATYGATTCCCTTTAGGTTAAAACATGTCAATACATTGGTCAAAGGCTTTCATGAACAATTGACCCAGAAAGATATTAACCTAATTGCTACTTGTTCCACTATTCGTGACAATTACGAATCACTGAATCATGGATAGTAGTAGGAAAATCAACATTAATTAATTTGTTAGACTAATTAACATTAACATCCAATGAAAATATGAACAAGAACCAATGAATACTTGAATTAAAAAGAAAGATCTTAAATTAAATACGGAACCTCACAATGACTCAATCAAACCTCCCCCCTTGAACCAGAATAGAAAAGCTTAGCTACTCATGATTTTCGAACTCTCCATGCTCTGCTTCTCAGTAGGCCGAACTGCTCTCTTGGTAGCTTGAGTTGCTTGATGATCTCTTGGATCCTTGGATTGATGGATGCTAGAGCTGGTCCACCCCCCTCTTTATATAGCTATAGGAGAGGGCTATTTTCCAACTCCTTCTAGGAGATCAGCCTAAATTCAGGGAGTCCTGATCTGCTTTGAACTAATCCTATCCTATCTCTTATCTAGTGATCTAATCCCAACCTTCTTATCTTTATAGGATTACATTCAAAATTTAGATCTAATAAGACTCTCTCCCTGGAGGTTACATTCGAAGTAGGACTTTAGGCTCTTGAATTCGAGTTGGGTTGCTCTGATAACTTGGGCTGCTTCAAGGTTCTTCTGCAAGTTGGGCCTCAGCTGTGAAATGGGCCTGGCTACAAACTTGCTCCGACATCGGGCCCGGTTTCATACTCGATGCGGACCGTATCTGTCAAAACCCAAAACATAAACATTGTGGGCCTTTCTTTCATCTTTCTAATGCATTTTGAATTGTCCAAATTGGAGTCCAGAATTGAGAGTTATGCCCCGATCACTAACTGTTGCTGAAACTGTGCAAAATCACCTGATTTGCCCTGTTTTCTTCCAATTGCCTTTTTGCATGCCCTGAATCGAAATATAAGAGTAATGAGTTCATTTAAGTGCCAAATTAATGAAAAAGGAAGAATATTAGGGGATAAAAATAGTGTTCTTTTTAGTCTCATCAATTAGAGACTGCGATATATGTGCTGAACCGGGTTCCAACCAACTAGATATAGATTACACTTAAACTGGACACTTATGAGACTCGTGTTAGTTTAGAATCTTTATAGTCATTGGATAGACCTGGGGAGGTTTATCCTACCAAGGTTAACACTAATGTGCTGCCAAGTCAGTTGGGGTGGCTTGTCTCAGCTACTTGGGTAAGACCCGAATCACATGTAGGGTGGATTTGATTGAAACTTTGAACCGGACCATTTTCTAGTTATGCGCTGGATATTGGAGATAGATGGGAAAAACTGGAATGTTACACCTGACCCCTAGACTTGATTATGATATTAAACTAGTTGTCGGATTGGGCTTTCTTTGATATGCCAATTAGTGAGATCCTTAGCGGGGGTTAGGACTTGGGTATGTTGGGGCAGTTTGAGAATTCACCTGAGTGGGTGATCATATTGACAAAATCAGCCCCTTTGTCGGACAGAGTGAATGATCAGGGACTGCACTCTCTCTGATGGAAACCTAAAATGCCGACAGTTTATTTCAAACATGTTTGAGATTTTTTTTGCAAAATATGTTTATATAGATATATATTATGTTTTATGAAAAGGTTTGCAAAAGGTTTTAATTCCCGGTATCCATCTTGAGTAGAGAGTACGACACTGTACCTTGCATTCGAGGAAGAAGTCCTCTATTGTCAGGCAGTGTTTGATCATTATGGGCTGAGAGGTTAAGTGTAAGACCCTTTTGGGCTAATAGATTTGATGGGCTAATCTCACTTAAGACCATAGTCCTTGGGCCTTCATAAAGTAGCTGGACCCAAGTACCTTTTAGTGTAAATATTGGGCCTACTAAGAGTCCATATTGATGGGCTTAGGGGTTCACTGTGTTCAACAGTGAATTCAGCCAAGCCTTGTAATAGAGGCTAGGCTGAACCCATATGGCTTCTATGGAGATCAATGTTAGGGTTCCATGCCATATAAAGAGAGCCAAGTCAACCAATAAATTAAAAGGGAAGTGAGCCTTATAACTTAATGGGGCTAAAACCCATTTCGAATTAGGTTAACTTTGATTAATTAAATATGGGCGAATTTGAGTTTAGATCTAGATTTGGATCAGTAAAAGGATAAGATAAGTCTTATCCACTTAAGAGTTCAGATTCAAATAAAGATTTGGATCAAAGAACCCTTTCCTGATAGGATTAGTGTCAACACCCAACTTTTGCTCGGTCCGCTACTTGAACCCCCAATTAACTCCAAACACCGGATCAGACCCTTCCAACCTCTTAAAAAAATTCAAAATCCTAGAAAACCCAAATTTCACCCAGAGAGCCCTTAGATCAACTATTAAACCTGTCCTATTCCAATCCGATGGCCCTAATCAACCCCTACTTACACCTCAACCACTAGATCTGACACAACAATCAGACCCATGATCTCCCAAAACACCTACCCAAAACACCATTGCTTACCCCTTCATCGCACCAAGATTTCATTTTGAGGCTCCATCGCACCAAGATTCCATCGGTAATGTCAGTCTCGCTGCTCTGGCCCACGTTAGAAATTCCATCGGTCATGTCTGCCTCTATTCTTTGACCCACGTCTATTTTCCGTTGGTCATGTTAGCCTCTATGCTTTGACCCACATCTATTTTCCATGGTCATGTCAGATTCTATGCTTTGACCAGTGTCAGAAAATCCCTTTGGTCATATCAGCTTCTATGCATTGACCCATGTTAGAAATATCGTTTGTAAAACTCCTTTCTTTGACCAACACTAGTTTTAATTGAATAAAAAGAGATGATATAAATGATAATAAAAAATTAGGGAAAAAAGAAAAAAAAGCAAAAAAAAAAAATAATGAAAAAGAAAAGAAAGAATGAAATGAATGATAAATAATATTTGAAACTCTTATTTTACATTGTGTTGTGTCAAAAAGCAATCACTAAAATCTTTCAAAATTTTCTTGAAAAAAGCAAAAGAATATTTGCTAGTGTTTTATAATGGTGCTTTGCAAGAAAATTGAACCTTTGTCTTAATGAATGATTTGTTTGTTTCTGACATGTTTTTCTTACTGAATGATTTACTTTGGTCCAGATTTTTGTAGTTTTATCCTAGATCCAGTTTTAGTAGATTTATCCTAGATCTAGCTTTAGCAATTATATCTTAGAACTAGTTTTTATCGGCCCGCATTAGAAAATTCCGGTGGTCATGTCAGTCTCTATGCTTTAAACCATGTCATAAAATTTCGTTAGTCATGTCAACCTCTATGTTTTAACCCACGTTTTATCACAGATCCAATTTTCACAAATTTATCCTGATTCGGTAAGGTTTTTGATACCTAGGCGGGTCCCTTTTCAAAATAAATAGTTTCCATATTATCAGTTATTTTTATTGTTTTCTTTTATGGAAAATGTATCCTCATTCTGAAGGTTCTTTATACCCAGGGAGGGTCACTTTGCCAAGAATAAAATGACCTAAACATAATGAAACGAAGTTGCACGGGAACTTTTCTTCTTCTTTGCATTCCCTCATCGTCTCGCCCTTCTTTCAAGTCTGTCCTTCACAAAAATCTTAGCGTGCTTCTTTTTAGTTTTTGTTGTTTCGTAGTTTCCTACCATACAACAAAGAGGGGTAGCTGGCAAGACCTGATTTTTGCTCGGTTCGCTGCCTGAACCTCTAATTCACCCTAAACACCTAATCAAACCCTTTTGACCTCTCCAAAAAACTCAAAAACCCAGAAAACCCAAATTTCACCCTGAGAGCCCTTAGATCCATCGTTACACCTGACCTATACCAATTCGATGGCCCTATTCAACCCCTACTTACACCTCAACCACTAGATTTGACACAACCATCAGATCCAAGATCTCCCAACCCAAGATTCCCCATAACCAAAACACCTACCCTCTAGATCTTCATATTCTTCATCATGAAAACCTGACCCAGAAAACCCAAATTTCACCCAAAACCCAGAAAAGCTGTCAAGGTTGTCTACTGTAGAAGAAGACAGAGTTTGCCTCCTCTCAGAATCCCAAAAGCATGCCTGAGGAAAATTAGTTGTTGATCAAGAGCTCTATAGTTGAACTTTCTATTGACCTCCCAATCCATAATAAAGCCATTCTCCTTGTCCAAACTAGGGCAGAATTGCAACTACCAAAGCATAGCACATTCCCTTTGAATATTGCCTAAGCCGACACAGAATAAAGGCACCTTCCTAACCTAGTGCTCTGTTAATTAATCAAAGAAAGGACTAGAGGCCATCCTTGGCCATTCCTATTTCCTCATTGATCCCTTGAATTCATAAAAGTCGCTAAATAACCAGTTGAGCGTATACATTAGACCTTTTTTGACAAACTAGCCAAACCCACAGGATGCACCTTAGGCATCATCAAAGGGCTAAAAAAAATAAAAAAAAATGAGAAAAAACAGGAAAAAATAGAAAAAAAAAGAGAGAAAAAAAGGCAGAAGAAGAAGGAGAGTACCCAAGGAGGGGCTTTGCTCGACATATACTATGCTCAACAACATATGCTTCTTTAATATGTGATGTGCAGTTAATAATGAAAGGAAGTGAGGCCATCATTGGCTGCTTGCTTAACTTTGTGCATTCTATCCTAATAATATGTAGCAAAATTCCCTAGTTGACCCTTTGACCCTTCCTATCATTCTTTTCTTCGCAATAAACACCTTCCAGCGAGTGCGGGTCAAAATAAGTAGAATGCGATTAGGGCAATCATGTAAAAGCAAAAAAAAAAAGTTAAGAAAATAGAAATTTTGGTAGCTTTGTTGAGAATGAAATACTCAAGTAAAGTGGGGTAGTTATCAAGGAAGATTAATGCAAAAGTTGAATTGACAAACGAAAAATCAAAAAGTAGTTAGGAGAAACTAGAGCATTTAATATGATTTTATAATTATGGGAGCTTTTATGATGATACCCACATGTAGTTCTAGTTTTCTCCACCCATTTACATTTTGTCCCAAATCAAATTCTTCTTTGATCAATAAGAAGGCATGGTTCAGGATAAAGAATATGAAGAGCAATTTTTATCCATATGGCTAGGATGAAAAGCCTTGATAAAAAAATAAAAAAAAATAGGAGAAACCTCCTAATCTCATTAGGAGTTATCCCAATCCAAATCTGTATTTGGATTGGAAGTCTTCTTGATCATATCTGCAGATCAGATCAGCCTATTGCTGATCTTATCACGAGATTACTAGATTCAAATCCTAATTTGAATCTGGTCTCCAAGAGTGGATAGGGTCAAGACCCAATCCTTTTGGCTCAACCTAATCCCAGATCTGCCCTTATGTATGACTGATCAAATCAGCCTAGTACGAAATGGGCTTTAGGCCCATTATGTATTAAGTGCTCAATAGTCTTCCAAACTGCTGCCTAGTTGGGATTTTTTGTATGGCGTGGGACCCAAGCATCGATCTACACATCAGCCACATGGGTTCGGCCCAACCTTTATTACAAGCCCTAGTCGAATTCACTAGAAAACCCAGTGAACCCCTGAGCCCATCACATGGACCCTATGGGCCCAACACTTACACTAAGTGGTCCCTGGGCCAAGCCATCTTATAAAAACCTAGGGACTGTGGGCAGATGCAAAATTAGCTTATTAGGCATTACCCTAAATGGCCTTACACTTAACCTTTCAGCCCATAATGATCAAGCATTGTCCAACAAGGGAGGACCTCTCCCTCGGCTGCAAGGAACAGTGTTGCACTCTCTACTCACATGGATCCCAGGAATTAAAACCATTTAGAAACAACTTGAAACCGAAAATATCTATATACCATATATATATATATATAAATTTTGCAAAAACAAATTCCAATGATTGAAATCAACTGCCGACAGTTTGGTTTCCATCAGAGAGAGTGCATTCCTGATCATTACCTTTGTCCGACAAAGGGGCTGATCCTATCACTATGATCACCCACTCAGATGAATTCTCATACTGTCCCAACATGCCCAGGTTTTGACCCCCTCTAAGGATCTCACTGATTGGCATATCAAAGACAGCCCAATTCGACACCTAGTGAAGCATCATAATCGAGTCTAGGGGTCAAGTGTAACTTTCCAATTTTGCCCATATATCTCCAAGGTCCAAGGCAATATTGGAAATTTGGTCCAGTTCAAGGATTCAAGTAATCCCATACTGCATGTGCCTTGGGTCTTACCTTGATGGCCGAGACAGGCCCATCCCAACACTTGGCGGCACACCAGTATCAGCCTTGGTAGGATAAATCTCCCCAGACTTATCCAATGGTTGCGAACATTTAAAACTAACACAAGTCTCATTAAGCGTCCAGTTTAAGGTCCATACACAGAAATGTACCACACAACATGAATCAAACATGCACTTTATTTATTTAAACTAAATGTCAAAAGTACATCAAATCGGATTAGAGCTAAGGGCATACGAAACTGTCTAACAACTCCCACTTGCACTTAGGTCCAATCTGGTATAAGCCGGAGTCCCATCCCTTCCACGTGTTTCTCAAACACCTTTTGTGTGAGTGGCTTAGTTAATTAGTCTGCCACATTATCTGGTGATGCTACCATTTGAATCAGGATGTCCCCTCTACCAACGATCTCCCGTAGTACATGGTACTTCCTCTCGATGTGCTTTGACTTCGAATGGGCCCAAGGCTCTTTAGCTTGGGCGATCCCTCCATTGTTGTCATATGACAATGGAATGAGTGATGTGCTGGACGGAACCACTCCTAATTCATGAACGAACTTCTTCATCCACACGGCTTCCTTTGTAGCTTCATTTGCGCCATTTTACTCGGTTTCAGTTGTGGAGTCTGCCGTGGACCCCTTGCTACTTTTCCAGCAAACAACACACGATCCTATCATGAAAACATACCTAGATGTAGACTTTCTATCATCTGGATCTGACTGGAAATCGGCATCAGTATACCCTAGAATTTGTAGTGAACTACCATTGAATACCAGACAAAACTCTTTTGTCCTTCAAAGGTATTTGAGTATGTTCTTCACGGCAGTCCAATGCTCCTGCCCTGGGTTGGCCTGAAACCTGCTTACCACACTCACTGCCTGAGCAATGTCTAGGCGAGTGCACAGCATGGCATACATGATGCTGCCTACGGCAGAGGCATAGGGAACGTCTTTCATGCCCTCAATCTCCTCAGACATCTTAGGAGACATCTTCTTGGAGAGAGTGACTCTGTGCCTGAAAGGAACGTTTCCAATCTTGGAGTTCTCCATAGAGTCGACGACCCAGTATATAGGAGGATTCTCCAAAATCATTCATGGAGAATTGCTGCGAAAGCCATACTTTGTCCGAAGTCAACATTCCTACATCATTCCCAATGAGTAGGATATCGTCCATATACAACACCAAAAATGTGACCTTATCCTCACTGGACTTCCTATATACACACATCCGGATTCTGCTCCAAGTCAAACGATTTGACGGTAGAGTCAAAACGGATGTTCCAACTTCTAGAAGCTTGCTTAAGTCCATAAATGGATCTATTGAGTTTACATACCATGTGTTCCTAACCAGCAGCAATGAAGCCTTGTGGCTGCTGCATGTAGATATCTTTACTAAGATCTCCATTCAGGAACGCAGTTTTGACATCCATTTGCCAAATCTCGTAATCATGGTATGCTGCTACAACTAGCAGGATCCTAATGGATTTAAGCATGGCCATGGGCGAAAAGGTTTCCTCATAGTCGATGCCTTCTTTTTGAGTATACCCTTTCGCCACCAGACGCTCTTTGTAGGTCCCCATCTTGCCATCGGGGCCCTTCTTCCTCTTATAGATCCATTTGCAACCAATTGCTTTTACCCCGGAGGGCTGATCTACTAGAGTCCAGACTCCATTGGCCTCCATCGAGTCCATCTCAGATCTCATGGCCTCCACCCACTTCTGGGAATCTATGTCCAACATAGCTTCCGCGTAAGTCACGGGATCCTCCTCACTAGTCAAGGATTCCACTAGGTAACTGTCCTGGTCATAACCATATCGGACTGGTGGCCTGGATACCCGAGTGGATCTTCTAGGTTGGTCACWACYTGRAACYTGTGGGACATCTCCCACTGCTCCTGAGCTCTCCTCATCAAGAACTATTTCCTGACGATGGGTGTCCAGGATGTAATCGGTCTCTAAGAATTGGGCGTTTCGACTGCAGAACACTTTCTGCTCACTTGGGTCATAGAATAGGTAACCCACCGAATCCTTTGGGTAGCCTACAAACAGGCAATGACTGGTCTTGGATTCCAACTTGTCTGCACTCGTTCTCTTAACGTGCGCAGGACAACCCCAACTCTTCAAGTGTCTAACACTTGGTTTCTTTCCGGTCCATAGTTCTTATGGAATCCTCGAAACCGATTTGGTTGGAACTCGATTCAGCATGTAGATAGCAGTCTCCAATGCATATCCCCGAAAGGATGTGGGTAATTCCGAGTGTATGAGAAGTGATCGGACCATGTCCAACAAGGTCCTATTCCTCCTCTCTGAAACACATTGAGTTGTGGTGTGGCAGGGGGAGCCAATTGCAACACTATCCTGTTAACCTTCAGGTAGTCCCTGAATTCGTTAGTGAGATACTCGCCACCTTGATCCGATTGAAGGGCTTTAATTTTTCTCCCCAACTAATTCTCGACTTCTTGTCTGAACTCATTGAACTTTTCAAAGGATTCGGACTTATGTCTCATCAAGTACACGTAACCGTACCGGGAATAATCATCGGTAAATATAATGAAATACACGTGTTGGTTACGAGTCCTAACACTCAGGGGACCACATACATCAGTATGTATAAGGTTAAGTGTGCCTGTACATCTTTCAGGCTTATTGTTAAATGGCCGCTTAGTCATCTTGCCTCGGAGGCAAGGCTCACAGGTGGGAAGATCTTCTACGGTTAGAAAATCCAAAGGACCATCCTTTACCAGCCTTGTGATTTGGTCAATACCAATATGGCCAAGTCAGTAATACCACAGGCACGTCGGGTAACCTGTATCATGAGTTCTTTTCTTGGGTTTTTTGACCGATGTAGTTTCGGTTAAGTTAGTTTCTAGAGAAGGATGTAGAACATAGATACCGTTCTCTAGTTCCCCGCATGCGATGAATTTGTTGTTCTGTTTGACAGTAATCATATTACTAAAATAAATAGTATATCCATCAACACACAGTTTAGAAACAGAAATTAAATTTCTTCTTAAGTTCTGTACATAAAGACAATCTTTAAGTACAAGCACTCCTTCTCTAAAGACTAATTCTACGGTTACTATTGCCGCAGCTGCAACACTTGCATTCTTTCCCAAGAATAGTGTCACTTCTCCTTCACTCAGCCTTCTGCTTACTTTGAACCCCTGCAATGACACGCATGAGTTGAAGCCCCGAAGTCAACACATCACGACACAGAAGTCACTAACATATTAGTTTCTATGACACAAGTTTCGAGTTTACCTTTCTTAGATTCCAGGTAGGCAGGACAGTTCCTCTTCCAGTGGCCGATTTGCTTGCAGAAGTGACAAGCATCGGATGCCTTGTTTTTCTTCTACTTCTTGGGCTTGGCAGCTTTCTTCTAGGGCTTCTTTGCCTTCCCCTTTTACTTGCCCGATTTGCTAGCTTCAACAAGCATAGCCACAGGCTCATCCTTCTTTATTAAATCCTTGGCCCTCTGCAACATATTGCTGAGTTCCTGGACGCTGACGTTTAGATTGTTCATATTGTAATTCATTATGAACGGATTAAAGGAAGATGACAAAGAATTAAGGATGGAATTGATGATACCAAAAAGAACCCTATTTTTATCCCCTAATATTTACTCTTTTACATCAATTTATCACTTAAGTGGACTCATTACTCTTGTATTTCGATTCAGGAAAAGAAAGAAAGCAATTGGAAGAAAATAGGGCAATTCGGATGATTTTGCACAGTTTTGGCAACAGTCAGTAATCTGGGCATAACTCTCAATTCCGGACTCAGATTTGGACAATTCAAGAGGAATCAGAAAGACGAAAGAAAGGCCCACAACTTTTATGTTTTGGGTTTTGACAGATTCTGTCCTCATCGAAGACGAAACTGGGCCCGAAGTCAGAGCAAGTTCGCAGCAAAGTGCATTTCACAACTGAAGCCCAATTCGCAAAAGAGCCTTAAAGCAGCCTAACTCGAATTCAAGAGCCTAAAGTCCCAATTTCGAATGTAATCTCCAGAAAGAGAGTCTTATCAGATTTAAAGTTTTGAATGTAATCCTAGAAAGATAAGAATATTGGATTAGATCATTAGATAAGAAATAGGATAGGATTAGTTCAAAACAGATCAGGACTATCTAGCTAAGGTTAATCTCCTAGAAGGAGTTGGAAAACAGCCCTCTCCTTTGGCTATATAAAGAGGGGGCGGACCAGCTCTAGGATCACTCACTCCAAGATTCAAGAGATCACCAAGCAACTCAAGCTACCAAGAGAGCAGTTCGACCATAGAGAAGAAAAGCATGGTGGGTTCGAAGATCATGAGCAGCTAAACTTCTCTTTTCTGGTTCAAGGGGGGAGGTTCGATTGAGTCATTGTGAGGTTCTGTATTTAATTCAAGTTCTTGTTTTCTAATTCAAGTATTTATTGATTCTTGTGGATATTTTCATTGGATGTTAATGTTAATTAGTCTGACAAACTGAATTAATGTTGATTTTCCTACTGCTATCCATGATTTCGGTGATCCGTAATTGTCACGAATAGTGGTACAAGTAGCAATTAGGTTAATATCTTTCTGGGTCAA
>NW_010729352.1:182612-196163 GCF_000365185.1 Nelumbo nucifera | reverse complement strand
GTTAAATATGGGCGATTTCTGAGATGGATCAGCAGATAGGATAGGGTCTTAACCCTATCCACTCAGAGAGTCCAGATCTGAATATGATTCAGATCTAGAAACCTCCTAATGAGATTAGGAKAAGGCTAATCTAATTTGCAGATAAGATAAGGGTTTATCCTTATCACCTAAAGAGATGTCTGATCCAAATATGATTTGGATCAGCTGCTCTTAATTGGATTATGAGCTGATCTTTTAGGGTTACAAAAGTAGGAGGGGGCAGCAGCCTTTAGAAGAATCACATAATCAGATCCTCTTCAGAGCTGAAATAATAGAAAAAAGATTTCTGCAATCCCTGCAAAGATCTTTCTTGCCGCCTCCTTCCTGCAGTCGCCAGACATCCAGTTCGATCTCCAGTTATGGGAGAAGTCAAGATTCGATCTTGACATCAATTCTTTGAGAAAGAATTGATAGGAAGCTGTGCTCATGTGCCATCATGTTGTTTCTTGCGAAGGACAGAATTCTTGGAGAAGAATACTACTGATTCTGCTCCATCCTGCACTGCACCATCTTCAGTGGGAGCAGTCTTTGGATCCTTCCTTGGGCGTGAACACCTTTGTTGGGAGATACTTTTTCTCTGTATCAGGTATAACCTTCTCCTACTCCTTTTGGTTCAGATCTGGTTCAATTTATGGTTCAAGATTGATCCTTGAAAATATGATTTTCTAAATAGGGAGTTCGATTCCTAGTTGAAAGGGAGAGAAAAATTTTTGAAATTTGCCCACCTTATTCTGCAAGATTTGGGCGTACATATGATGGATCTTTCATCCCTTCAAGTCCGCCCCTCCCTTTATATAGCTTTAGGAGGAGGGCTGTTTTCCAACTCCCATTAGGAGATTAACCTTAAATTTAGAAAGTCCTAATCTGATCTGAACTTATCCTATCCTATCTCTTATCTCAATCTCTTATCTTTTCTAGGATTACAATTGAAAATTTAAATCTGATAAGACTCTCTTTCTTGAGATTACATTCAACTTCTATTCTAATGGGACTCTTGGTTCTTGAATTCGGGTTGGGCTTCTTTAACAACTCGGGCTACTTCAAGGCTCTTCTGTGAAATGGGCTTCAGCTGTGAAATGGGCCTTGCTACAAAATTGCTCTAACTTTGGGCCAGAATTGGTCTTCGATGCAGACTGAATCTGTCAAAACCCAAAGCATGAAAGTTGTGAGCCTTTTCCTTATATTTTCAGTGCTTCTTGAATTATCCAAATCGGAGTCCGGAAGTGAGAGTTATACCCAAATCACTGAATGGTGCCGAAACTGTGCAAAATCATCCGATTAGCATTGTTTTTCACCAAACGCCTCATTTCATGCCCTAAACCAAAATATGAGAATAATGAGTGCATTTGGACATAAAATAAATATAAAAGACTAAATATTAAGTGAGAAAAATATGATATTTTTCGTTCTCATAAAATCCCCCTACACTTAAAGCTTGTTTGTCCTCGGGCAAGTCAAAATTCAAGCAAAAACAAAAACAAGAACAAACAAACTATCCTACTAATCCTTAAACTCAACACTCTTTTATCTTTCTCCACAAATATTTTAGGTTAACTATTGCAAGCCGTTAAATCTATGTGACCAAGTTATACACGACTCATCCACCAACCAATCCAGTTTTTGGCTACTACAAACTAGATAGTAAACTAGGGAAAACACTTTTTTTTTCTTTCTCTTTTTTTTTCAATCCGCTCTCTGTTTCCTTTTTCTCTCCTTGGTGGAAGTGAGTGCATTTTATGCTCCATMTCACTTTTAGGYYGGTGGAAGTGAGTGCATTTTATGCTCCATCTCACTTTTAGGATTACTTGGTCAGTAGGTGCATTTTATGCTCCATCCTACTGTTTGAATTGTTGGCTAGTAGGTGCATTTTATGCTCCATCCTACTATTGAGTTGCTTGGTTGGTAGGTKCATTTTATGCTYCGTCMTACCCATTGTAGCAATGGTAAAATATTTACCCTATTTACTAAAACCTGAATTTAGGACTAGCTCAAAAAGGGGATGGCTTCAGGTGAATCCCGTATTCCCTAATCATATTTTTTTACTAAGTCCACAAGAGTTGTCCTAGAACACTGTTTCAATCGATTCCAAAAGAGTTGAGTTTCTTTTTTTTTTTTTGAGAATAAATGCAGAAAAACACAACCTAAATCAAAATTTAAAATGCAATCTAAATTCTAACCTAAATCCTAAATCTCCTAGAATCCCCCCACACTTAAACCCTACTCGTCCTCGAGCAAGTCAAAATTCAAGCAAAAACAAAAACAAGAACAAACAAACTATCCTACTAATCCTTAAACTCAACACTCTTTCATCTTTCTCCACAAATATTCTAGGTTAACTATTGCAAGCTGTTAAATCGATACGACCAAGTTATACACGACTCATCCATCAACCAATCCAGTTTTTGGCTACTACAAACCAGGTAGTAAACTAGGGAAAACACTTTTTTTTTCTTTCTCTCTTTTTTTTTCGATCTGCTCTCTTTTTCCTTTTTCTGTCCTTGGTGGAAGTGAGTGCATTTTATGCTCCATCTCACTTTTGGGATTACTTGGTTAGTAGGTGCATTTTATGCTCCATCCTACTATTTGAATTGCTGGCTAGTAGGTGCATTTTATGCTCCATCCTACTATTGAGTTGCTTGGTTGGTAGGTGCATTTTATGCTCCGTCATACCCATTGTAGCAATGGTAAAATATTTACCCTATTTACTTAAACCTGAATTTAGGACTAGCTCAAAAAGGGGATGGCTTCAGGTGAATCCCGTATTCCCTAATCATATTTTTTTACTAAGTCCACAAGAGTTGTCCTAGAACACTATTTCAATCGATTCCAAAAGAGTTGAGTTTCTTTTTTTTTTTGAGAATAAATGCAAAAAAAATACAACCTAAATCAAAATTTAAAACGCAATATAAATTCTAACCTAAATCTTAAATCTCCTCCCCCACACTTAAAACTTACATTGTCCCCAATGTAAGGTAAAATGCAAAGAAAGGTGGAAATAACTAAACTTAAAAACTTTCCTGTTTTTAAGCATCATAAATCAGATCCTCTATTTCTCGTGGTTGCAGCTTTCGGTGTTCTCCCCTTTCATCCCTCATGGGTGGGTTCAAATCTGGAATAGGGGCCTGCAAAACAGAGGGTAACGGTCTCCCATTAGAAATCGACAACATAATATAAGGAGCATTACCTGACTGTTGTAACTCTGGAGAATCATTCAAT
Source organism: Nelumbo nucifera (assembly GCF_000365185.1). Next base: position 192,908 of record NW_010729352.1, on the reverse strand, counting down.
GTTGCAACCGTTTCCTGCAAATCAGCATTTAACATTGGCCCATTTTTCTCAAGATGCTTACTAATGGAAATCTCCAACCCATCCTTCCCATCAAGTTTAAAAGCTTCCTGTGCTAAAGAGTCAATCGCATCAACAGAACAAATAGGATTATCATCGGTAGGATATTTCATGGCATCATAAATATTAAACTTAGCAATCTTACCATCAAATTCCATGGTGAGTGTGCTATTATGAACATCTATCTTAGTCTTGGATGTTTTTAAGAACGGCCTCCCTAGCAGAATAGGAGTGGTTTGATCACCATTATCCATATCAAGCACATAAAAATCAGCTGGGAAAACCAAATCATTAACCTTCACAAGAACATCCTTAACTACACCCTTAGGATAGGCATTAGATCTATCAGCTAATTGAATCACAACACCAGTTTTATTTAAAGGTCCAAGTTTCAAAGAAGCATATATAGAATATGGCATGACATTAATAGAAGCTCCTAAGTCTAACATGGCCTTCTCAGTTCTAGTGTTACCTATTATGCAGGGGATAGTGAACATACCTGGATCTTCTCACTTTGTAGGGAGTTTTTTAATGATTGCAGAAACATTCTCCCCTACTCTCACCTTTTCACATCCTTTCAATTTCTGTTTCCTCTTATGTGTACACAGTTCTTTTAGGAATTTAGCATAATGAGGGACTTGTTTAAGAGCATTAAAAAGGGGAGTATTTGCCTCGCATTTACGAAAAGTCTCATAAAATTCTTTATACTGCTCATCTTTTCTAGAACTTGCTAAAGCATTAGGAAAAGGAGGTACTGGTTTATAATCAGAAAGGGGTGGGAACTTACGCTTAGGTACTTCATTACCATCGGGGGTGATGTCCTTCTTTTCTTGATTTGACAATGCAGGGGCTGCCCTTGCTGGAGTCTCCACCTCTTTACCACTTCCCGAAACGATTGCACTTATATTTTCTTTTGGATTCACAACCGTTTGATAGGGTAATTTCCCCGAACATTGTGCCTCTAACTGACTAATTGCGGTCGCCATCTGGCCCATCTGATTGTCCAAACATTAGATACGGGCCCGTGTCTCTTGCTGAAATTGTTTCGTCTCCTGTTGAAATAACAAAGTGTTAGTGGCAAGAAATTTAACAGTATCTTCTAAGGACATACCTGAATTAGAAGTTAGGCCAGGCTGTTGTCTAGGGGGGTGCGGCTGAATTGGTTGGAAAGTCGGGTGATTTTGCGGGTTCCCATAGCTGAGATTGGGGTGATCCCTTCATCCTGGATTATACGTGCTCGAATAGGGATCATATTTCCTTTGCGGTTGCCCTGGAAAACCACCTGCTGCATTTACTTGCTCAATGGGCTCCTCTTGAAGAGTTGAGAACACATATCAATTGGATGCCCTACTACCAAACATATCCCACAAGCCTTTACCATTTGTATGTTACCTACAGCCATTTGACGGACAAGAGAGGTCAAACTTGCAATTTGTTGTTCTAAGGAAGAGATGTTTACCTCATTAGCATGCTTTGATGGAGGGTTGAGCCTATAGCCGAACTGTTGAGAGTTGGCTGCCATATTTGCAATCAGATTTCTTGCGGCCTCGGGAGTTTTATCCACCAAAGCTCCTCCACTAGCAGCATCGATCATGCTCCTATCAGTAGGTTGAAGTCCCTCATAAAAATACTGAATAAGTAGTTGCTCGCTGATTTGGTGATGGGGACTGCTTGCACATAACTTCTTAAAGCATTCCCAGTATTCATGTAGGGACTCCCTATTGTATTGCCTTATTCCGCAGATCTCTTTTCTGATTTTGGCCGCCCTTGATGCTAGGAAGTACTTTTCTAGGAATAGCCTCTTCATCTCATTCCATGTGGTAACACTCCTGGAAGGTAGATAATAGAGCCAATCCTTAGCTGAATCCTTCAGAGGAAATGGGAAGGCTCTCAGTTTGATTTGCTCTTCAGTTACCCCCATGGGTTTCATGCTCGTGCATACCACATGTAGCTCCTTCAAGTGCTTGTGAGGATCCTCACCTGCAAGACCGTGAAAGATGGGTAAGAGATGTATCAATCCATATTTTAATTCAAAATTAACATCAGCATCTAAAGCAGGAAAAGTTATGCATAAGGGTTGCTGATTTAAATCGGATGCAGCAAGCTCTTTCAAGGTTCGATTTCCGGCCATGATGTCCTCTTCTCTCAAATCAGATCCGCTAACAGATAGAGAATCAAAGGCTAGATCATTCTCCTCGGAATGACTCCGAGCTTCCCTCCTTAACCTGCGCAAAGTTCCTTCTATTTTTGGATCGAATTGCAAATTACCTTTCTTAGAGAATCGGGTTACAGGCATAAATTAAGGAAAACCTAATAAACCCTAAACGACATACCATAAAAATAATAACAAGAATAAAAGAAAACCTAGAATGATGAAAAGAAACAAATAAACAAAATAGAAAATAATCTACACTAAAACACAATTTTTTTTTCAAAAATTTCAAGAACTAAATAATGCTCACGAGAAGCACAAAAACTTATTAGAATACTCCCCGGTAATGGCGCCAAAATTTGGTGTGCTATCGTAGGCACCCAAAAATAAACCTCTACTTGTAAAGATGGAATGTAGCAGTGCGAGTAGGGATCGTTCCCACAGGGAGTATCTAACATGAATTATGTGCTACGTGAATGAAAGATGGAGGGGGTGTATGAAAATCAGATTTAAAATAAAGAAAATCAGAATTAAAGAGAACGAAATTTAAATGAGAAATCAATAAACGAATCTTGGACTAGGATAACATCCACCATCAGAATTACACTACTGCTCATCGATGCAATGATAAATCAATTCAGACTTTGAATATTCATTGTAGGAACTATTTTCCTGCATCTTCCTACTATTAGTTAATCAGAAAACAAGTGATCCTCTTAACCCTTACTACTGAACAACCCCTAAACAAGCGTTAAGGATTTAATCCAGCAATAGCATTAASCATTAGAGATCGATGAATCTAAACAACACAAGCACAAGCGGTTAAATTTAATTTAGTTGACTGTTCTTCTTAGGATCTAACAATTCCTGACGCAGAAAATCATTAAACCCTAGTTGCTTCGCAGATTAGAGGGATCAAACAATTACGGATTTGGGCCTTGCTGTGAAATGGGCTTCAGCTGTGAAATGGGCCTTGCTGCAAAATTGCTCCGAATTTGGGCCAGAATTCGTGTTTGATGCGGACCGAATTTGTCAAAACCCAAAACATGAAAGTTGTAGACCTTTTCTTTATTTTTCGAGTGCTTCTTGAATTATCCAAATCGGAGTCCGGAATTGAGAGTTATGTCTAGATCACTGAACGGTGCCGAAACTGTGCAAAATCATCCGATTAACCTTGTTTTTCACCAAATGCCTCATTTCGTGCCCTAAACCAAAATATGAGAATAATGAGTGCATTTGGACATAAAATAAATATAAAAGACTAAATTTTAAGTGAGAAAAATATGATATTTTTCGTTCTCATCACAGAGTGATGGTCTTTACTTGTTCCTTGGGATTCTTCTCGGTATTGCTAGGTAATCTTCCTTGTGGCATTGCCGACATTGCTTGCACAATTTGTCTAATTTGAGTTTCTAACCCTTGAATTTTTGCCTCTGTACTGTTGATAAATTTTGTCATCATATCCTCCAAATTTGGCTTCTTCTCTTGTGGATTTTGTTAGTGTTGTTGTTGAAAGCTGGGAGGTGCTCTTTGTTGGTTATTACTCTAAGAAAATTTTGGATGGCTTCTCCATCCTGAATTGTAAGTGTTGGAGTTGGGACTGAAATTTGACATGTTTCCACCATAAGAAAAAAAATTATCTTGTTCGGAAGAAGAAGAAGGAAATGGATTTTGTACTTGACAGTCTACACTAGCTTGTCCCCCTTGCCCACAAAGCTCACACGAAGGAAAGGGAACAGAAGAAACACTCATAGCTGAAACCCCTAAATTTTCCAATTTCTTATTTAATGCAACAAGTTGAGCCGATAAAGCAGTGGTAGAATCAACATTATAAATTCCAACTCCCTTTTTATTTGTTCTCTCATTGCCCCATTAATATCTATTAGCTGCCATCTCCTCCAAAAGTTCATATGCTTCTTTAAGAGTTTTTCTCATAAGGGTACCACTTGCAGCTGCATCTAACATTGAACGATTAGATTGATTAATGCCACTATAAAAAGTTTGCACTTGCATCCAAACAGGTAGACCATGGTGAGGACACTTCCTAAGCAGTTCCTTAAATCTCTCCCACGACATATAAGGTTTCATTATCAAATTGAGAAAAAGTTGTTATGTCATTCCTTAATTTAGTCGTTTTAGCAGGTGAAAAATACTTAGATAAAAGCTTTTGTGCTAAGTCATCCCATGTAGTAATCAAACCTGTAGAAAGAGAGTGAAGCCAATCTTTTGCTTTATCCCTTAAGGAGAAGGGAAACAACCTAAGTCTAATGGCATCATCACTAACTCCATTGTGCTTAAAAGTATCACATATTTCAAGAAAATTAGCAATATGAGAGTTAGGGTCATAAATGGGGCCAGAAAATTGCACACTCATCTGGATCATCTGAATAATTGCAGGCTTGATTTCAAAATTGTTTACTTACACATTCGGCCTCCTAATGCTTGATGTCGTACCATCCAAAGTAGGTATAGCATAGGAGCTCAATGTCCTTGGATTATTTTGGTCTTAAGCCATCTTGTTCCTTCTCTCCCTTGTTCACTTTTTCAAAGTCCTTTCGATTTCTTGATCAAGGGGAATTAATTCTCCACCACTAGTGTGTGTCATGCACTAGGAACCTACAAAAAAAATTAAAAATTTCCTAAAAAAATTTGTAAAGCAGAATCCAACGAAAATTTAAAATAGAAACAAAAATTTTAAATCCTTACATAAAACAAATATATATTCAATCTAAGGCTAATTTAGGAAGTTTTGATATGCAATAAACTAGTCCCTAGCAACGGCGCCAAAAACTTGTTGTGTGATTTATGCACAGTTAATTCAGGCAAGTGTACCTTAGTCAAATGTGTGTATAATGATGAGAAAAGTGTCGATCCCACAAAGACTAAATGACAATACCAAATCAATTTTAAACTAACCTAAGTTGAACTCGTGAATCAATTGAATGAATAAAAACTAAAAGAATTAATGCAAATCCAAGAACTTAATAAAAACTAAATAGATGGATGGATGCAGGTAGGGTTTAGATTTCATTAAATCAAGGTTATATAAAAACCTATTTAATCCAACTCAAGACCGAAATTACCCTAAGGTATATTAAAGTTATTTACATGTGATGTTGTATTTCCCTAAATTAATTAATAAGCTTTCTCAAGTTATATTAATCCTTTATTAATCAAATTCTACCATCAAATTTCTAAGTACTTGTCAAAAGGTAAAATAAGCATTAAGTTCTTTGGAAACCTCTAATTGTAAAAGGGGATTTGACTCACTAAGCTTCCTTGATTCCCACACATGAGCYAATYATYTTTYGATATCATAGTCTATCATGCGATTTTTATTGCCTAGGGATCTAATTCATAACAATCCTTTGGTCAGTCATGAATGAATCATCAAATCATTAAAAGATTGACTAATTTTTTTAAAGCATTAAGCACAACAATAAAAATTCCTCATGCAAATAATAAAGGTCTTGAATTAAATTAAACAAATAACTATATAATCTTAAGATCAAAATCCATCTAAACCCTAGCTAAGAGAATTTAGCTAGACATCATTAAATTCAACATACATACTCAAGAAAATTAAAGGGGAAATACAACAAGAACACATCAAAGAATGAATAGAATAACAAGAAAACTTTAGCCTTTGGAGGTCGAAGACAAGTACAGCAACTACGCCTTCCTCCCTCTTGGATTCGGATTCTTCCTCTCCTTCTCTAGCATGCTGAATCCGTTTCCTCTTTTCTTCTCTTCCAAATTCTCTCTAAGGATGTGCCCCCTTGCCATGAGTCTATGGTCCTTTTTATAGTGTAGCTTCCTCTCAATTTCTTCTCAATGCAGAATCCTCATTCAACACAAATTAGGTCTCTTAATCTTTATCTCAGTTGAATTCCTATCTCTTCTGAACTGCTAACGGTTAGACCCGAAACTTGTAGCTCGAATTACACTTGGTTAGCGGCAGAATTAGGGTGAGCGATAAACATAAGAGTTGTAGCCTATCTCTTATCTTTAATTATCCATTTGAATCACCTCAACCCGAGTTATAGGAAGAAATTTATTCCCAAAATACGATAACTATATCAAAACAGGAAATTTCCTGATTTTTTTGCATACATATCAAATCCGATTTCAATGGATTCTCTCCTTCATGGCTACATTAAGAAGCATCATTACTACATGGTCCTTCCTCTATGATTATCATGATCAATTAAATGAAACTCCTCCTTAAAATTTCACAATTAAGCTCCAAATTACATTGTAAGACAATTTCATCATAATTAGTGTAGTACCATGCTAATTCTAAAAACATTATTACCAAAATCATCAAGTTAGAGGTATGAAAATATGTACAAATATAGGCTTATCAGTGTAGGACCCTATCATTGATCTATACATCAGACACATGGGTTCAGCCTAGCCTCTGCTACAAGGCTTGGCCGAATTCACTGCTGAACGCAGTGAACCCCTGAGTTCATCAGTATGGGCTCTTAATGGAACCAACATTTACACTAAATGGTCATTGGGTCCAGCCACCTTATGAAGGCCCAAGGACAGTGAGCAGATGCAAGATTAGCCCATCAAGTATTACCCTCTACGGTCTTACACTTAACCTCTCAGCCCATAATGATCAAAACACTACCCGATAAGATAAGACCTCTCCTTCGGCTACAAGGTATAGTGTTGCACTCTCTACTCACATGGATCCTGGGAATTAAAACCTTTTGTAAACAATTTGTGAAACCTTAATATATAAGTATATCTCTATATAAAAATATTTTACAAAATAAATTTCAACAAGTTTGAAATCAACTGTTGGCAGTTTAGGTTTCCATCAGAGAGAATGCATTCCTCGATCATTCACTTTGTTCGACAAAAGGTTTGATTCTATCACTATGATCACCCACTCAGGTGAATTCTCGAACTATCCCAACATACCCAGGTTTTGACCCCCTCTAAAGATCTTACTGATTAGCATATCAAAGATAACCCAATCCAACACCTTGTGCAGTACCATAATTGAGTCTAGGGGTCAAGTGTAACATTCCAGTTTTGACCATCTATCTCCAAGGTCCAAGGAAATACTGGAATTTGGTCCGATTCAGGGTTTTAAGAAAACTCACACTACATGTACCTCAAGTATCACCCTGGCAGCTGAGTCAGCCTTGGAGGGATAAATCTCCCCAGATCTATCCAACAGTTGTGAAGATTCTAAACTAACACGAGTCTCATAAGTGTCCAGTTTAAGGGTATTACACAGAAACACACCAATATAATAAGAATCAAATATGTAGTTTATTAATTTACAACAAATGTCATAATGTACATCAAGTTGATTGGAGATAAGGGCATACACTGTCTAACAGCTCTCACTTGCACTTAGGTCCAATCGAGTACAAGCCGGAGTCCCATACTTTCTACATTTTTTTCAAACACTTTCTGTGTTAATGGCTTAGTCAATGGGTCTGCTACATTCTCCGCTGATGCTACCTTCTGAATCTGGACGTCCCCTCTACCAATAGTGTTGTTACACAATAGTGGTAGGATTCCAAATTCTAAGATGAACCACTTCATCCATAAGCAACCTCACTTGCGGCAATGTACTTGGCCTCAGTTGTGGAATCTGCTGTAGACCTGTGTTTACTGCTCTTCCAGCTAACTGCGTAGGACCCCATCATAAAAATGTAACCAGATGTAGACTTTCTATCATCTAGATCTGACTAGAAATCGGCATTGGTATACCCTAGGATCTGTAGTGAACTACCACCGAATACTAGACAAAACTCTTTTGCCCTTTGAAAGTACTTAAGTATGCTTTTCACAACTGTCCAGTGTTCTTGTCTTGGGTTAGACTGGTATCTACTTACCACACTCACAGCCTGAGCAATGTCTGGCTGAGTGCACAGCATGGCATACATACTGCTCCCTACGGCTGAGGCATAGGGAACCTCTCTCATGCCCTCAATCTCCTCAGTAGTCTTGGGAGACATACCCTTGGAGAAAGCGACTCCATGCCTGAAAGGAACATTTCCTTTCTTGGAGTTCTCCATACTGTATCTTTTGACAATCTTGTCAATGTAAGTAAACTGGGATAATCCTATTATTCTCTTCGATCTAAGTCTATAGAGTCAAAGACCCAAGATGTAAAGAGGCTACTCCAAGATCTTTCATGGAGAATTGCTATGAAAGCCACACTTTCACCGTAGTTAACATCCCTACATTATTCCCAATGAGTAGAATGTCATCTACATACAGAACCAAGAATGTAACCTATCTCCCATTATCTTTCTGTAAGCACATGGCTCATCCGGATTCTGCTCAAAGTCAAACTGTTTGACAATAGAGTCAAACTGGATGTTCTAGCTCCTAGAACCTTTCTTAAGTTCATATATGGATTGATTAAATTTACACACCATGTATTCCTAATTTGTAGCAATGAATCCTTGCAGTTGTTGCATGTAAATATCTTCAGTAAGATCTCTGTTCAGGAATGCGGTTATGACATCATTTTGCCAAATCTCGTAGTCATGGTGTGCTGCTACAGTTAGCAAAATCCTAATGGATTTAAGCATGGCCACGGGCAAAATAGTTTCCTCATAATCGAATCCCTATTTCTGAGTGTACCCTTTTTCCACAAGACGAGCCTTGTAGGTCTCAACCTTACCATCGGGGCCCTTCTTCCTCTTATAGATCCATTTGCAATCAATTGCTTTCACCCTAGGGGGTGGATCTACTAGAGTTCAAACTCCATTGGTCTCCATTGAATCCATCTCAGCTCTCATGGCATCTACCCACTTCAAGGAATCTATGTCCAACATAGCTTTCATATAAGTCATGGGATCCTCATCACTAATCGTGGCTTCTATCAATTAACTTTCTTGATCATAGTCGTAACAAACTGGAGGCCTAAATACCCGCATAGACCTTCTAGGTTGGTTATTATCTGAAGCTTGTGGGACATCTCCCACTACCCCTGAGCTCTCCTCATCAATAACTTTCTGATGATGATTGTTCAAGATGTAATCCTCTTCCAAAGGAACATGAATCAAATATGTACTTTATTCATTTACAATAAATTCATAATGTACATTATTCATTGGAGGTAAGGGCGTATATGTACTTTATTCATTTACAATAAATTCATAATGTACATCATTATGATTGGAACTAAGGGCATACAACTGTCTAACAACTCCCACTTGCACTTAGGTCCAATCTAGTACAAGCCGGAGTCTCATACTTTCCTCGTGTTTCATAAACACTTTCTGTGTCAGTGGCATAGTCAACGGGTCTGCCACATTCTCCGCTAATGCTACCTTTTAACATCAATCTCCCGTAGGTCCAGTGTTGTCACACAACAGTGGAATGGGTGATGTGCTGAATTCTAAATTCAGGAATGAACACCTTCATTCATAAGGCAGCCTCACTTACGGCAATGTGTTCGGCTTCGGTTGTGGAGTCTGCCGTGGACCCCTGTTTGCTGCTTTTCCAACAAACAGCACACGATCCCATCGTGAAAACATACCCAGATGTAAATTTCTATCATCTGGATCTGATTGGAAATCAGCATCAGTATGCCCCTGGATTTGTAGTGAGCTACCATCGAATACCAGATAAAACTCATTTGTCCTTCGAAGGTACTTGAGTATGTTTTTCACAGCAGTCCAGTGCTCCTGCTCTGTGTTGGCTTGGAATCTACTTACCACACTCACTGCCTGAGCAATGTTAGGACGAGTGCACAGTATGGCATACATGATGCTCCTTACAGTTGAGGCATAGAGAACGTCTTTCATGCCCTCAATCTCCTCAGAGGTCTTGGGAGACATCTTCTTGGAGAGAGTGACCACATGCCTAAAAGGAACATTTCCTTTCTTGGAGTTCTCCATGCTGTATCTTTTGACTATTTTGTCAACGTAAGTAGATTGGGATAATCCTATTATCCGCTTCGATCTATCTCTATAGAGTCGAAGACCCAGTATATAGAAGGCTTCTCCAAGATCTTTCATGGAGAATTGTTGTGAAAACCATACTTTCACCATAGTTAACATTCCTACATCATTCCCAATGAGTAGAATGCCATCTACATACAG
>NW_010729352.1:143113-174849 GCF_000365185.1 Nelumbo nucifera | reverse complement strand
GTCTCCCTAGACCGACCCACTGGCTGTGAACATTCTAAACTAGCACGAGTCTCATAAGTGTCCAGTTTAAGGGTATTACACAGAAACACACCAAAGGAACATGAATCAAATATGTACTTTATTCATTTACAATAAATTCATAATGTACATTATTCTGATTGGAGCTAAGGGCATACAACTATCTAACACCAGGTACTGAGGACAATTCCTCTTCTAGTGGTCGGTCTGTTTGCAGAAGTGGTAGGCATTTGATGTCTTGTCTTTCTTCTGCCTTTTAGGCTTTCTAACCCTTTTCTAAGTCTTTTTCTTTTCCTTTCTCTTCTTCTTGCCCGACTTTCCACCTTCAACAAGCATGGCTATGGGCTTATCCTTTTTTATCAGTTCTTCAGCCCTCTGCAATATATTGCTAAGTTCTTGAAGGCTAACATTTAGTTTGTTCATGTTATTGTTCATAATAAACTGATTGAAGGAGGGAGGCAGGGAATTTAGGATGGCATCAATTTTAGTGTCATGATCAAGCCCTGAATCGAGCACCTTCATTTCATTAATATAACCCATCATCTTTAGACAATGGTCATGAACCTGTTGATTCTCAGTCATTTTTGCGGTCATAAACAATTTTAAGACCTTATGTCAAGTAGAACGATTCTACTCTTCATACATGGTCCTCAGACTATCCAAGATATCCTTTGACACTTCGATCTGATCAAATTGTCTTTGTATCAGATTGTCTAAAGAGGCTATGATATAACACCGGGTAAGAAAATTTTTATCTTTCCATTCTTGATACTCTCTTCTACAGGCCTCAGAAGCCCTATCACCTGGATGATCTGAAGCAGGGTTTTTAGCAACATTGTCCAATTTCTCAGACGTTAATACCAGCTTAAGGTTACAGAATCAGTTAGCATAGTTTGGGCCCTAAAGTTTGTTGTCGTCCAACAATTTGGTAAACTATCCATTTGCCATTTCTGATAAAGGCAAATTAAATTATTAGTCCACAACCTAAATTGATTCATACTAACTACATAGAAATGGCTTTTAATCTATGTTCTTTCTCCATTTATTAATCTCTAAGATTTCCCTCCCATCTCAATGACAGAGATTGCGGTTATGTCTCTAGAAATGTGGGAAATCACATATAGTGCATGGAGTCAACTGTTTCAGTTGCATAACCCCACCACCTTTTGTGAAGGATTATATCCACTCATCTTATGAGCTTTCCCTTTGGCCTTAGTCAGACAAGGTTCAGTGCCATTTTAGATTAAACCTTTCTGTCCAGTAAGTGCTTACTTGTCATATTCGTAAACGCCAAGGTACTGTAAGAGAGTCTTCCATTTTAGGATAGGCTCCTCCCACATCGGTCTATGACGCCCCTATCATCTTATCAAACAATCCAACAGACTCACCAGCAAATGGATAGCCCAATTATATGGTGCATCTCCTCGTTACTGATAAGTCCATCGTCATGCTAATGATGAAAGGCCTTTAAAGAGTTCATCATATGAATCCCCCTATCATATGCACTTATATTTTACTGGAGGAAACGAGTAATTATGCCCTAGTTCTTTATTTAGGTCAAACCAAAGTGGCTCCCATTGGCTTTCTCAAAGTCAAATTTAGATGGGCCCTAAACGGGCTAGGGTTCCACATTGTTCCTCTCGGGGAGGAAGCTGATGTGGGGCCCATCAAGAAGGGAGATTATCCAATGATCTTAGGGACACCAGGGCAATGATGTGCATTCTGCCATGGTGTGCAAAAGATCCACTATCGAATTAACATGGGCCAAGTGCTTATGGCCCATGTACGTAGCACATTACACATCATACATCACATGCATGAATCAATCACATAATTGATCCTATCAATTAAATCATCTGCAAAACCCTAATTAATTAAAACATTATTAGCCCATCATAGCCCATAATATTATCAAATAACATTATCAAGGTATATGGGTTGAACTGCAAAAGGTAGTCCGGCCCATATAGCAATTATGCTGAAATTGGGCTAAAGCAGTTTTAATTCATTAAAACTGGGTTTAACAGGGGTGGGCCGAATTGTATCTTGTGATGGGCCATCAAACCCCTGGACCATAACCGAATTTGGGTCAGAAAAATAACCCCATCAAACCATGGGTTCAGTCCAATTAGAACGGACCAAACTTATGTCAAATTCGGCCTAGGGTTTGGTGTCCAAAACAACATGCAATTTCAAGAACATGATCTAAAAACTAATTACACCCAAAAAAGACAATCAAGATCAGCAAGAAAAAAAATCAAAGGGTGTAGTGTTATGTTGTTTTACAATTTGCAAACCTGCAAAACAAAGGTTAATCACATGTAGCAAATTTAGTATCTGCAAAACGCAGATTGCAGATCTTGTATCTACGAAATGTCTACTACTCCTCCATGTGAACCAACACTTCTTTCAATGTAAAAAAAAATATAGAAAACCCTAATTTTCTATTAATTACATCAGATCAAATCCTATACATTTTGTCTAAAAATAAAAAAAAAATTATTTACAGACCAAAATAATAGAATAGAAAAATGTAGGGTGCACAAATCTTGGCATCATTAAAGATTTCGATCTCCATCACACATACAACCCACACATCCATGAAATAATCACAAAACCATTCCATAATTAAATCAGAATAAAATAAAAAAATAATTTTCACATCATATGCCCATTACTGAGAACTAAATTCTCAAAAAAAAAAAACAACAATCTACGCAAATTGGGTAGAACTGATTATGCCCATTTGCACAGGTTCAAATCAGGTCTGATTTGGTTCAAGAATTAAACCTAGCTCTGATACCACTGAAGGGAAGGGAGATCCATCATATGGATGGTCGAACCTTGCAAGTAGGTTGGGCAAAATTTTAAAATTTTTCTTTCTCCCTTCCGGGAATCCTATTCACTGATTTAGAAAAACTGCATTTTTCAAGGTTCATTGTTGAAACAAGCCAGACCAGATCTGAAACCAAAATTAAGCAAGTAGGAAAATACCTGATACGGAATAATAGTAACTCCCAACATAGGTGTTCACGCCCAAAGAGTTGACCAAAACCCGCCTCCACTGAAGATGACACAGCGTATGATGAGACATGATCAACAAAGTGGTTCTTCAACAAGAAACAATATCAATAATTATTCTTGATCAGATCCAAGAGTGGAGATCGAACTAGGTAGGGGCGGTAAGAACTAGGGAAGAATTATGCAGATTGTTAGTGTGTTTAAACTGGTGAATTCGCCCCCTATTTATAGCCTTCTTTGGATCAACTTCCTAATCCAATTAGGAAAGAGTTTCTTGATCCATATCTGATATTTGGATCTGGACTCTTAAATGAATAAGACATATCTTATCCTTAAGCTAATTCTGATCAGGTTATAAATTAGATTTCACCCCCTTTTAATTAACTGACTTAAGCCCAGTTCAAAATGGGCTTTAGGCCCATTTAGTCGCATAGCTCACTTTTCCTTTAAATGCTGGCTAACTTGGCTCTCTTTGTATGGCATTGGACCCTAGCATTGATCTATACATCAGCCACATGGGTTTAGCCTAGTCTTTGTTACAAGGTCTGGTCGAATTCACTGTTGAACACATTGAACCCCTGAGTCCATCAGTATGGACTCTTAATGGGCCCAACATTTACACTAAATGGTCCTTTGGCCTATCCACCTTATGAAGGCCCAAGGACTGTGGACAGATTCAAGATTAGCCCATCAGGTATTACCCTTAATGGTCTTACACTTAACCTCTCAGCCCATAATGATCAAAACACTGTCCGACAAGAGAGGACCTCTCCCTTGGTTGCAAGGTACAATATTGCTCTCTCTACTCACATGGATCCCGGGAATTAAAACCTTTTGCAAACAATTTGTGAAACCATAATATATAAGTATATCTCTATATAAATATATTTTGCAAAACAATTTTCAACAAGTTTAAAATCAACAGCCGACAATTTAGGTTTCCATCAAAGAGAGTGCATTCCCCGATCATTCACTTTGTCCAACAAAGGGGCTGATCCTATCACTATGATCACCCACTCAGGTGAATTCTCGGACTGTCCCAACATACCTAAGTTTTGACCCCCTCTAAGGATCTCACTGATTGGCATATCAAAGACAACCCAATCCAACACCTAGTGCAGTACCATAATCGAGTCTAAGGGTCAGGTGCAACATTCCAGTTTTGCCCATTTATCTCCAAGGTCTAGGGCAATACTGAAATTTGGTCTGGTTCAGGGTTTCAAGAAAACCCACATTGCATGTACATCAGGTCTCACCTTGGCAGCGAAGACAAGCCACTTCAACCCACTTGGCGGCACATCAGTGTTAGCCTTGGCAGGATAAATCTCCTCAGATTTATCCAATAGTTGTGAAGATTCTAAACTAACACGAATCTCATAAGTGTCTAGTTTAAGGGTATTACACAAAAACACACCAATATAACATGAATCAAATATGTACTTTATTCATTTACAATAAATGTCATAATGTACATCAAGCTAATTGGAGCTAAGGGCATGCACTATCTAACAAATTGGATGTTTTGTTTGTTTTCATGCGTATTAGACTTGTATTAGGGGCATATCATGGTGTATCGGGGCGTATCGGGAGCGTATCGGGGGTTTATCGTGACGTATTGGTAGCGTATCGACGAAAAAGATATGGCCAAAAACTAAAAAAAAAAATTAAAGGGGGAAAGCAAGCTTTTTTCCCCGAAATAAGCCTTTTTTTACCCCCAAATGACTTTAAAACTCCAAACTTCATTCCAAGAGTGCTAGATTTGCAAAATTTTGTGAGAAATAAGTGTGAATCGTTAATTTTTTCAAAGATTTTTCAAATTTTGAAAAAATATGGAAAAAATAGGTATTTTTTCAATCTTTTATAATATCTTGTGATTTCTTATTTTTCTTCAATGTTTAAATTTATGTTGATCTACATTTCTTACATTCAAAATCACATGTGCTATCAATAGATTTATGGAAATTTCAGGAAAATGTTTGGGGAAAATATAAATTAACAAAAAAATTGAAAATGTAAGTTTTTTCTCTACCTATAAAGACTAAATATGTTTTAGATCTATGTATTTATCTATCATATCCATAGAGCAATTGAAATTTCTTCTTTAATTTTTTTGATTTTTTATATTTTTAGAACTAAAAAATAATAATAATTAATTATATTTCATCATTTGATCATAACAATTGAATATATTATAATTCTATGGATGATCTATCATATCCATAGACCAATTGAAATTTCTTCTTTAATAATTATTTTTAATTTTTTAGAATTAAAAAATAAATAAATAATTAATTATGTTTTATCATTTGATCATAATGATTGAATATATTATAATTCTATGGATGATTTATCATATCCACAATTGAAATTTCTTCTTTAATAACTATTTTTTATATATTATATAATGTTTATTTATTTTTTATAATTTTTGGAAATGAATAGTAAATAATAATTATTTAAACAATAAATAATTATTAATTATATTTTCACATAAAAGTTGTGTCAATGCATGCTTTATGATTGGATAGGAGAGTTGGGTTTTTCTCATCTCATAAAACATTAAAACTTAAGAATTATAATTTATAAATTATAGTTGAGCATAGGATTTTTAATGAAATTATAATTAGCTATAATATATTTCTTCATAAGACCATTAAAATATATTAATTTAATGTATATACACCTCATTGAGGTCTTATATTTAGTGTTGTTGATGTATTTTTATGATTTATTAAAGTATTTATAATGTTTCCAAGCGTATCTATGTGTATCTTAGTTTTTCTCCGATACACGTGTATTCAGGGCATATCCAGATGCGTATCTTAAAATTGCCTTTCTGATACACTTGATGTTTCCGATACTTTAAACCATGGATTGATGCAATGATGTCTCAGGTTGCATAACAAGTGCATGATGGGGTTCCTAAGCTAATGCTAGTTGTGCTCTATGTAGTGTTGATTTTTTATTACTTCATGTTGCAAATGTATGCATTTGTTGTGTTCAAGGATTACTGTAGTGCAATATTGCTGTAGTGGAATTGCACGGCTCAGTTTGGAAGGAGTACAAATACAAATATATACAGTACAAAACCTAAACCATGTATTTTGTATTATTACATATTTGTATTTGTACTCCTTCCAAACTGAGACGTAAGAGTATTCCTTTTAGGTTGTGCTATAATGTAAGCATGTTGTGGCTGTGTTTGAATGCCCTTCAACGCAGTCTTCATTGTGTATGTGAGGAATTTGGGCTTGTGGTGCAATGAAAGCGTGTTATTATTTAAGTGCAGTTTCCATAGTGCCCAAATCTATGTACTTACATTTGGCTATTTTGCAGTGAGCTCAATCTACATCACAGTTCATTGATGGTCATATTATGAAGAGTTGAAGACCGAGTCTAACATAAGTCTTTTATTTCTTTTGTTTTGTAATTAAATACTATATGATGCACACCTTGTGGCCCAAGCTGCAAAGACTCATGCTGTTAACTTCTTTTCTTTTGATCACTATCAAGCATGGCTACCAAATGTTAAGGGCTTTGTAAAGGTTCAGTTCATTTAGACTATGTTTGGTTTGAAGAAAAAGGTAGGAAAAAGAAGGAAAAGGTAGGAAAATTCATACAAGGTTTATAAAGGTTTTCTACCTATCTTTTCTTTCCTTTTCCTACTTTTTCCTTCAGACGAAACACAGTTAATGTAATCCTTTTAGTATATAAAAAAAAAAGGTTGGGCTGGGCTAAGCACAGCTTAGCCCAAATCCTGTAGGATCCTATTTACCAAAAAAAATCTGGGTAAGACCTTGAGTCACAGGGCTAAGTCAAGCCCAATTCCTTCAAGCGAGTCTGCCAATTGGAACTATTGCATTAATGGATAATCGAGTCAATAATTTATAGACCTGTTCATGGGTCGGGTAGTCTGACAGGCTGATCTAGCTTGTGCCTAACATGATAACACATTTTTCTTTGTTTCTCCTCTTTTTCTTTCAAATTGAAGTGAGATTTTTCATTATTTTTGAATTTTGAAGTTTCTTAATATAAATAAATTAATTTCTTATTGAGTAAAAAAGAAAAAATCACTTTTTCTAATTTTATAATCGGACTTCAGCCTTTGGCCCGGGCTTAAGGCTTTATATGAGGGCTGGGCTTAGGCTCTAGACATAGGCCCAATGGTCGAATCCTGAACCCAACCGGCCCGGCCCGTAAACAGTATAATGGTCTTGTCCTTAGCGGATATTAAAAGCTACTATAATATGGAGCGGGTCCATCCGTATCCATACAGTCATAGGCCCCCTAGGCCCTACTACTAGAAAATGACACTCTGCAAATCGTCGCATACAGGCTACGTGGCTCTACACGCCACGTAAATGAACAACTGTCGGGCTTTTATTGGTGACGCACTTAATCAAGTTCCACCAATTGCTTAAATATTGGCTGAGATCCTCGCAATGAACCAAATACAGTCACAAGCTTTGCATTTCCAAACCCTAGCGGAGCGGGAATCTCTCTCTCTCTCTCTCTCTCCTTCTCTCTCTCTCTCCGAGACCTCTGCTGCACAACCTTCTGAGGAAATCGGAGATTTTCGGGCTGGATTTCGATAACGGATTCTGATTGGAGGTTTCAAGAGCTGCCTGATTTTGTCTTCATATCAGGCTACTTTTCGTTGATCAGGAGTTGCATGATCATCGGTGTTGGATGGCTTCTGCTTGCGTGAACAACATTGGAATATCGCCGGACAACTTCCTGGACTGTCCGCCGACCTATCCTTCGTACGGATGGCTCAGCCCTAGAATCTCTTTCAGCCGCGATTTCGCAGATGAAGAGGCAAAGATCGCCGCAGGTAAAACCCCATCTCCGGGTGAGAAACCTGTGAAACCTCTTGAAAAGGTAGATCCCGAAACTTCTGGCATGGATATCGGAGATTTTGAGTTCAGACTCGACGATCCGGTGACGATGCTTCCAGCTGACGAGCTGTTCTCTGATGGAAAGCTAGTGCCATTGCAACTCACTACGATGCGCCCTGCTGTTGCTTCAACAACGTCCGCGGAAGTTAGGTCGCCGGACACGGCGAAATCTCGTCGGAGAGATGAGGTTTCGTGTACGGATCCGTATCTTTTCTCCCCAAAGGCGCCGAGGTGTTCGAGCAGGTGGAAAGAGCTTCTGGGATTGAAGAAGCTTCAGAGCCACCAGCCTAAGCAGGAAGTTCAGAAAGTAACGTCTTCGTTCCCTTCGAAGATATCCAACGCTAGGTCTCTGAAGCATTTCCTCCATAGAAACCCTAAATCTTCTTCCTCTTTGGCCGGCGATTCATCATTGAGTCTTCCATTGCTAAGAGATTCCGATTCCGAGTCTGTTTCGATTTCCTCCCGCCTTTCGCTTTCTTCATCTTCCTCCGGGCCTGATCATGAAGATTTGCCGCGTCTTTCCCTAGATGCTGAGAAGCCCAACCCGAGCCAGGTTTTCAGAAATCCCCCTAGAGTGAGATTGGTGAAACCGACAAGGCCTGCTTGTGATAACCCTAGGCCGTTCACCCTCGACCATCCGCCGGCGAGGGTTGGAAGGAGCCCAATCCGCCGAGCACCGGATTCTACTACAATCCCAGCCAGAGGGGTCTCCGTCGACAGTCCACGGATGAATTCTTCAGGCAAAATCGTTTTCCAAAGCTTGGAGCGCAGCTCAAGCAGTCCAAGCAGCTTCAATGGGGGACCCAAAATCAAACACAGAGGAATGGAGAGATCCTACTCTGCAAACGTCAGGGTTACTCCTGTTCTTAACGTTCCAGTCTGTTCGCTTCGAGGCTCATCAAAGTCAGGCTCCGTATTCGGATTTGGTCAGTTGTTTTCTTCCCCTCAGAAGCGAGACGGCGGAAGCACTGCCAGAACTCATACGACTACCACCACCATAAACAACAGAAACCGCAATGATCGAAACTGATTTTGATCAAATGAAGAGAAGCGACGGTCGGTAACATTTTAAATTAACCTCTATTGTTGGGTCATATTTGCTTTACTGATTTTAGGTGTATATATGCAGGTCTTGTTCTGCTGCTAATGTAGCTTTGTAGTTTTTTGTTTACTCTTTCCAATTTATCAATCAGGAATTTGAGGGTTCTATCTGGTTTATGTAATTTTTCTTCACTTGTTCTGTTTTTTTCTGGGTTATTTATAGTTCTCTTCTTAGGAAATCGAAGAAAAAACTGTTCTTCTAATTAGGGTTTTGAAAATGGAGAGATATGATCCAGTTTTCACATGGGCATATTTCGTGTTTATCTTTCATGTTGATTGACTTGATTTGATTCCTTTCGTTTGCAGTTGAAGCGCATGATAGTCTTTAATTAGTGGGTTTCACTAAAGTGAGCATCTATGCCTTTCACGTACATTTTTTCGCTCTATTATGCTGTTTTTTGTTTTTTTATTTTGATAAGCGCTCGATTATGCTTTATCGGTAAGCCC
Source organism: Nelumbo nucifera (assembly GCF_000365185.1). The sequence goes on along the minus strand of NW_010729352.1, from coordinate 165,364 downwards.
TTTGGGCTGTGGGAAATGATGCGATTCAAAAACATATATCAGAGGCATCACTATTGTGTGAGCCATGCTGGATGTTTTTCGCACGTCAGTCTGATCCCAACACTCTCTGCTCTTTTGTTGTCACTCGTCGAGCCTTTTGTTGTCGTTATTGGTCGCATAAAGCCAATACCCAGCGTATTTTAGCTGGTTGCTAAAGTACGCAGGTCCCATTTCAGTTCTACACTTCTATCACTTTGGGAAGGGGGCGTAGGGGAGCGCTGAAAGGTATAGTTCTTTTTGGTCTTCCTTCGGGACCCGCTTGTTCAAACTTCAGATTTTCCAGTTCTTTTTTTTTTTGAAGTGCAGATTTTCGAGTTCTTTTTTTTTTTGAAGTGCAGATTTTCGAGTTCTTTTATCCAAGTTTATTATTATTTTATATGTTTGTGTTTGTTTGTGTTGGGTGGGGTTTGTTAATATGTGACAGCTTGTTCTGAATTTATTGGTTACTTGTGGCAGGATTCTTAAATTTGATAATATTATTATATTGATCTAACGGTGTAAACTATGAGCTGTAAAAAGAATATGGGTGTTTTTATTATTTTTATGGGTTACTGTCTTTTTCTGATTTTTAAAATGGGTTTTACAAGGGAAGAACGTGCTTATGGACGGTCGCGCTCTGAGGAGATTCTCTCAGTCCTCGTAAGCTAAAGCTACTTAAGCTGGCCAGTTTCTGTCTTTTTCTCTCTCCTGCAGTAGTGACTAGTGTGAAGAGCCCTGTATATTTAATTATATTTATATATACGTAAAAAGGCTTGGTCGCTGACATGAAATATTCCTGTACTTTTTTGTCCATCGCCCTTGAATTCACTATCGGGGGTTTCTTTGATGCAATGCAAGGACAGTGACTGATCCATCATATCACATCCGATGGGTCCCATGTTCCATCACCCGTCTGATCCTTTGTTCCCTTCTACGTGGTTATAGCTTATAGACGGTCTAGTGCTGATCTGTATTTCGCCATCACCAGCACTTAACATTATTATAAGCTAGATTTAATTCCAGGGCCTTTGACAAGTCTTTCTTTACTCTTTGTAAAGGAGAGATTATCCTACTGCGGCCCATATTTTATTATTGTTGTTCAGATGGGATCTGATCTGATGGTCCTGGAGTTGTGATCCAACCGTTTGATCTTCTGAATCGCGCCCTGGCATATGCTTATAGACGGTCTAGTGCTGGTCATTGCTTCTCCACCAGCACTTAAACATTATTATAATCAAGATTGAGAACTTGGGTCACTTCATCTTTCACAAGTTTCAAGTCTTTCTTCCTCTTCCCACTAAAGAGAGATTATCCACATGTGGCCCACATTCCCTGTTATTTTCAATTATTAATTTTTGGGGTCCTTTCTAGTGTCTTTAGAGCTTCAAATTGGGGTTCAGGTGGGATCCACGCTTCCTTGAATTCTGAATTTCTGATCGAGTATCATTAGCCCATTTCTCATCCTATCTCATCCTACTAAGAATAAAAGTATTTGGAACGACACCAAGCGTACATTAGAATGGCTTCTAAAATAGGGTTTGAGAAAGCAATGAAGTCTTGATGTCATGATACGCGCTTCGTATTGAATTTGGTTGGATTTGGTGGCCTTCTCTCTCTCTCGTTCCCCTCCGGGGGGGGGTTTTGTTTTTTTGGTAGACCAGACAGAGGCTTTGGTGGGCGAGTTTATTACTGTTAGAACTTTGTAATGAAATGGAATTGGGTAAATGATTTTTTCACTGTTTCACTTCTCCATCTTGCCAAGGCTAAGGTAAGAGCACAGAGCAAACGATGTCATTTCTCAAAGGGCTCTCAGCCGTCTGATTTGCTCGAGATTGAGGATTCGGTCCAGTATGTTTTCTAGTAGAGTTGATTAGTTTTAAACTAATGGGTGTGTCCTTGGGGTGGTCTTAACGTAAAAAATGGTTACTTTCAGACTTCATATGCAAATTGCAGTGCCAATGCCACAAAACTCACTTTACCGCTCTGCTATTAGGAAATGTAGTTTTTCCCACCCAAAGTACAAGAGGCAGGCTGCCATGATTCTTTGGGAAAACATTGGCTGTATGTAAAAAAGTCTGCCTGGGCTGCCACGTCTAGGTAAGGATTACATTTACTTTCCATTAGTTATAAGCTAAAGTTTTCCCTGTACAACATGTATTGGTGGGTGCGCAGATGTGTGTATATCCAAGCTGTTGACAAAGAACAAAAACCATTGCATTGGAAGGTTTTTTGGGGGATCTTAATTTGCCATGTAATTCATCACATCCTTTATTTTAGGATAAAATATATACACTTCTCCTGAGGCTTATTACAGCCATATGCCTCCCCTATGGATTATCAATCTCTGAAATTGAAAGCATTAGCTAATGCATTGACCCCTATGCCCATCAATTAATGTGAGAACCAACTAAAATAACCCCAAATTAATACAACTTTTAGGCTTCGTCTGCTTTTTGGCAAGTTATTTATTTGGGTAACCTAGTAAGTGCATTCACCATATTCACCATAAAATCTATTATTAAAATCTATTATTTTTGTTTCATTCAAGTGTTGACAATTTTCCCCAAGGTGGAAAAATTATTTATCCACTTAGAAGATGGGTATTACTTTTCAGGGTCCCCACATAAATTTGAAACAAGAACATGGGATTCTTGGTCAAAGGGAATTAAATTCACATTGACCAACTTTTCTTCCTCTCAAAATCTAGAGAAAGAATGCTCCCTTATGATCTGATTGGTTGTCAAGAAAGGATGGGATGGGATGAGAAGGGAAAATTTATTTTCTCAATCCTGGCACTCTATTTTTGGTTGTTGAGAACAATTATCTTACCAAATTTGCTTTCAAGATAGATGGTTCCAAGATCGAATACTTTAGAGCCCTTCGAATAGCCTTCAAACAACAAACAATAGTTTGGTTTAGTAGATCTAACACAGGGGTTGCATATTTGAAAAAATGCCAACATGTTAGATCTGCAGCCATAAAATCTTCTAATGGAAAAAACGGCAGCATAATCTAGGATTATTTTTGTTGCAGACAAGGAAGACGATGGTTGGTGTTGTCATTGTTGGCCTTGTGAATCTCGTCTAGAGGATAAAAGGGACATGAGGTCCAGAGTAGGGAGAATATAAAAATATGGTTAGTAAGTGTTAAACAAACAATAGAATAATGTTTCCATACCTTGATGGCTAGAGTTTTAACGAAAATGAGTTCCATAGCTTAAAGAAAATACAAAGGCATTATGAGAAGAAACGAAGAGGAAAAGAAAGTGATTCGATGACTTACCTTTGTCGGAGATGATGACGGAGACGATGGGGTTGTGACTATTAGGAGGCTGAAGCTCGGTTAAGACAATGAGGAGTTGCTGCCTCTCGACAATATTTTCGCACTTGCTTCTCAATATTTTCGCTTCCTAGTGGGGTTACACCTATTTGGTACCTCACATTCCATTTTTTTGAGAAGAGCATTCTCATCAGATCCCATTATTTCGCTTAAAACAAACATGAGAAAATAGGAATCTTTGATGAATATTCCTTTTTCTCATCCTACTCGCACAAGCCAAACATAGCAGTAGGGTAAATTGTTGAAACCTTGCCTGAAGTTTTTGGTTGTTGAAGCCTCTCCCAAAGTTATTTATCAAAAAAAAAAAAAAGAAATCTCCCATAAAGTTTGGTAATTGCAATCACCTTCCTTGCTAACATAGCTACAAGTATCCCATCGTTAGAATCCCCTAAAAAAGGCATGAAAATGTCTAAAATATCTGTGCAATTACTTTTGTCTAAAAAGTTTATTTTCCAAATTTTTCTCTTCATATGAATTTTTACCCCAAATCCTTTTAGTCTTTCTTTTTTGTGAAATTGATTTAATTTTCAAATTTGCCCTTCATATCAATCACTCAAAGGTAAAGCTACAATTTTAAATTCTCTTTTTTTTTTGTTGTTGTTTATAAAGTTTGTATTGCTTTTCTATAGAAACTAGCCTTAATAATAACCGCATGGGTATTTTGGACATTTTCATGCCTCTATTTAGATGTTTTAATAAAGGGGGTCTATTCAGTTTAGGGGAGGTGATTATAATTACCAAGCTTTAGAGGAGGCTATAGCAACAGCCCAAAACTTCAAGGGAGGTTTCAGCAATTTACCCTAACTCTTAATTAAAAATGTTACTTGGGTTGAATTGAAGAGAAAAATAATTTAATCTTATAAATTTGTGATGTACAATGAAGTCTAGAATGGCAAGTCTAACATTTTGTATTTTGTTGAAAGATGCACTACTTATAGGGGTGGATTCAAGCCGAGCCAAGCCGAATAGTATGAGGCTCAAGTCAAAAACTCATAAGTTCATGCTTGGCTCAAGTTCGATTAGAGAAAAAAATTATAAAAATAAAAAATTATATATAAAAAATATTTTTATTTAATATTTAAAAAATAAGAATTATAATAATTTTATTATATATATTATTTTCTATAATTTTATTATATATATTATTTTATATATATTCGAGCTCGGTTTGAAGCTCGGTTGAACCGAGTCGAGCTGAGCTTTTCACAAGCCAAGCTCGTGTAGCTCATAAAGAGCTCGGCTCATGGCCACCCCTAAATTCAAAGTTTTCATGACTAGGACAATGACAGAAAGTAACTACATTTTTTTGCAAAACTAAAGAAGAGATTTTTTGTAAAGTGAAATCTCAATGAGGTGTTTATGATGGGAAGGTTTTTATATTTTTCTGGGTAAAAGACTTAAACCTCCCCTATGTTTTAAGATAAATACTTATATCTCCCCTTTAGTTTTTGTTAGGACTTAAACCCCCCTATTACGATAAGATTTGACAAATTTGACAAAAAACACCTCTATACCCTTCATTATTATTTAAATTTTCAAAGAAAACCACATAAATATAACCCAAAATAAAAAAGGGACGAAAATAGTCTATTTACCTTTCAAATATTCCAGAATGTATCACATTCTTATCTATTCATCTTTTTTTTTTTCAAAAAAAAAAAAAGAGTTCTGCACCTCTTCAGGCCCAGGGAACAAATAGGCGTGCGGAAGAGGGAGAGGGGGGCTACGAGCCCTCTCTTTTCTTTTTTTTTTTTGATAGAAACCAAGAGGGCCTACACAAGATGGGGGTAGCGTGTCCCCATAAATTAGACTTACAAATACAAGCTAGATTCCAAGGAAGATCACTAAGATTGAGACTTACTGTATCATATAGGGATGAAAAGGCTTGATTGGCAAGTCAGTCTGTCGCTTGATTAGCTTCCCGATAGACATGATTGTACACCAAGTCTTCGTTTGCTCGAATCTTCAGATCTAAACACTCTTAAATGATGTTCCGAAGGTTCCAGGGGGGGTCGATGAGTCGCTTCAGACAATAAATCACGACCAAGGGATGAGATGGAATAGTTTGGGAAATTCATTGCCAAGTTGTGGGCCTCCGATGCGGCCCAAGCTTCCGCCAAGTGAAGGGATGAGAGATCCATCATATGGATGGCCGAACCCTACAGGAAGGTTGGGCGAAATTTAAAAAATTTCCTCTCCCTTCATCTGGGAATCACATTCCCTATTTTAGAAAATCTGCATTTTCAAGGATCAATCTTGAACCCTAAATCGAACCAAATTTGAAACCAAGAGTAAGAGAGAGATATACCTGATACGGAGAAGTAGTATTTCCCAACGAAGGTGTTCACGCCCAAAGAAAGACTCCAAAGACTGTTCCCACTAAAGATGACACAGTGAATGGTGGAGCAGAATCAGCAGTGTTCGTCCAACAAACCGAAATCTTCACCAAGAATTCGCTGGAGGCAGTGAGTACAACTTCAGATCAGTCTTTCTCCAAAGGCTGATATCAAGACTCTTCTTGATCGCTCCTACAATGGAAATCGAACTGGCAGTGTGGCGGCAATTGGAGGAGAACGCAAGAGCAGAAGATGGCGAAGCTGTCTTCTCTCTTGGTGGTCTAAGATCTGATATCTGAGAGTTTTGGGATGGACTGAATGATACGCCCCTCCTCCTTTTATAGCCTTAAAGAGAGCTCCTAATCTCATTAGGGAGTTATCTTTAAGAGATAATGATAAGTCCTTATCTTATCTGCAGATTAGATTAGCTCTTTCCTAATCTCATTAGAAGGTTTCTAGATTTAAATCTTATTTAGATCTAGACTCTCTGAGTGGATAGGGATAACTCCCTATCCTATCTGTTGATCTAACTCCCAGACCTGCCCTTATTTAACTGATCATATCAACCCAGTTCGAAATGGGCTTTAGGCCCATGAAGTCTAAGTGCTCAGTATGCTTCCAAATTGTTGCCCAGTTGGGCTTCTTTGTATGGTGTTGAACCCAAACATTGATCTACACATCAGCCACATGGGTTCAGCCTAGCCTCTGCTACAAGGCTTGGCCGAATACACTGTTATGGACAGTGAACCCCCTAAAGCCCATCACATGGGCTCCTAATGGGCCCAACACTTACACTAAGTGGTCCCTAGGCCAAGCCACCTTATAAAAACTCAAGGACTGTGGGCAGATGCAAGATTAGCCCATCAGGTATTACCCTCAATGGTCTTACACTTAACCTCTCATCCCATAATGATCAAACACTACCCGACAAGAGATGACCTCTCCCTCCGTTGCAAGGAACAATGTTGCACTCTCTACTCACATGGATCCTGTGAATTAAAACATTTTGCAAACATTTTGAAATCATAATATATATATATATATATATATATATATATATATATATATATATATATATATGTATATCCAAATATAAATATATTTTGCAAAACAAATTTCAATGATTGAAATCGGTTGCCAGCAGTCTTGGTTTCCATCAGAGAGAGTGTATCCCCGATCATTACCTTTGTCTGACAAAGGGGTTGATCTTGTCACTATGATCATCCACTCAGGTGAATTCTCAGACTGTCCCAATATACCCAGGTTTTGACCCCCTCTAAGGATTTCATTGGTTGGCATATCAAAGACAGCCCAATCCGACACCTAGTGTAGTATCATAATCGAGTCTAGGGGTCAGGTGTAACTTTCCAGTTTTGCCCATCAATCTCCAAGGTCCATGGCAATACTGGAAATCTAGTCCGGTTCAGTGTTTCAAGTAAACCTACACTGCATGTACCTCGGGTCACACCCTGGCGGCTGAGACTGGCCACCCCAACATTTGGCGGCACATCAGTGTTAGCTTTGGTAGGATAAATCTCCCCAGACTTATCCAATGGCTATGAACATTCTAAACTAACACGAGTCTCATAAGTGTCTAGTTTAAGGGTATTACACAGAAACACACCACAAGAACACGAATCAAATATGTACTTTATTCATTTACATTAAATGTCATAAGGTACACCATTCTGATTGGAGCTAAGGGCATACACTGTCTAACACCAAGTTGATTGTCATAGAACCTAAATGGTGAGCCTTGTAATCTACCACTTCACCCATGAAGTTCCTAGCTATGGCTACGACTGATTACAACCCATTGTTAAGCCGGGACGCATCAAAGTTAATTTTAATAGTGCCAATTTTTGGAGTTTGCCACAACATATTTGCACGACTTATGGGAATCCACCCCATTGGTCTTCAAATTGGTTTTATAGTATTCCGAAAAGACCGATAGAGCTCTTTCAATCACCACTTGAATAGGGGTTGACGCATTATTAAAGGATTTTTGGTTTCTATTTTTCCAAATGTACCATAATAAGAACGCACACTTTACTCTTTCATTGTTTCCTCAATTTGAAATTTTCTTACCAATTTTAAGCCACCAATCTTCCAATGATTATAACCTGAAGGATCCTCCAAAATGGAATTTATTGCATCCCAAATTTGTTTAACAGCTGTATAATTTTTAAAAATATGATCTGCATCCTCATTATCTCCACAAAAACTACATGTTCCATCCACACTTAAACCTCTATTTTGTAGAAGCAATTTTGTTGGGAGTCTTTTATTAAGGAGATAGAAATTTTTTTTCAATTTTGGTGGACAATTAACCTTCCAAACAGTCGAATTCCACTTTGGGTTCAACTCTTCATGAATAGACAAGTTACATTTTAATTTATAAGTAGACTTAATTGAGAATTTTCCATCACAGCCAAGTCTCCACACTAATTTATCTTCATTTTTATTTGAGGGGATAAAAATAGATTTTATTTTCCCCCAAATATTCAAACGAACCAAGCTACAAATTCTATTTTCAATCCATACACTCCTATTCTGATCAATAACCTTACTAAGGAGGAGATTATCATTTTCAATCCTATCAAGAGGAATAATTTGGTCCAAGGAGGTATTGCCAATCCAAGTATCTTTCCAAAATTTGATAGATTTGCCATTGTTTATTTCCCAACCTAACCCTTTTTTAAGGAGATTTCTCCCCTTAAGGATACCTCTCCATGCCCATGATATACCTTTCTTTTCCTTCACATTCCAAAAGTCCTCTTTTTGAAGGTACTTTGTTTTAATAATTTTAACCCAAAGGTTATCACTGTTAACTAATATTTTCCAGCCCAACTTTACTAGGTTGGTTTCATTAACCCAATGGAGGTTTTTTAGCCCCAAACCACCCTAACATTTTGAGGTACACACCTTGTATCAACCAATTAAATGAACCAGTTTTTTTCACTAGAATTTGTCCATAAGAAGTTCCTTTGGCTTTTATCAATTTCATCAATGATATTTTGGGGAAGCTTAAAAGAACTCATAAGAAATTGCGGCATTGAATTCGTTGTAGCATTCAAAAGGGCCATTCTACCTGCCAAGGACAAAGTGTTTTTTTTTTCCAGCTTGCCAGTTTGTTATTAACCCTTTCCTCAAGATTCAAGAATGTAGGGAGAGAGAGAGGATCTCCTTTGGCAACCTTACAATCAATTGGGCTTTTCTTACATAGAGATTCTTTTTCAAGTTTCTTTGCTAATGCTTCTGTGCAAAGAACAAAAATATAGGGAGAGAGAGGATCTCCTTGTCTGATCCCTCTAGAAGGAGTAAATTCCATAGAGGGGCTACCATTTATTAAAATTTGATAAGATACCTTTTTTATACATTCCATAACCCAGGTAATCCATTTCTCATGAAATCCAAATTTCCTTAAGACTTTCTCAATGAAATCCCATTCTATTCTATCATAAGATTTTTCCATATCAATTTTGTAGGCAAATATACTAGTTTTTCCTTTTTTCTTTCTCATTGTATGTAACATTTCATGAGCAATAAGAATGCTGTCATTAATTTGCCTGTTAAGCACAAAGGCACTTTGGTATGGAGATATAATATTCTCCAAGATAGGCTTAATCCTGTTAACAAGGATTTTTGAAATGATTTTGTAGATGACATTGCATAAACTTATGGGCCTATAGTTGTTAACATTTTCAGGGTTCCCATTTTTTGAGATGAGTGTAATAAAAGTTTTGTTCAAAATTCAGCACAATTTCCTAGAATGGAAGAAAGCCTTAATAGCTTTACAAACAAAATCTTTTGTGATGTCCCAAAAGTTTTTGAAAAATAGGTCATTAAGGCCATCCGGACCAGGAGCTTTAAGATCTTTGATTGATTTAAGAGCCTCAACAATTTCCTCATCGATGACCTCCCTAATAATTGATTTGTTTTGATCCTCAATTATACATTTATTGATCTCCTTAATAAACTCATCTATTCTTCTTGTCCCTTCTGTTTGAAATCTCTGTTTGAATTTCTCATAAAAGACACATAATATTCTCTCTTGATCTTCAATTCTTTCACCCTCGTCATTTTTAATAGTAGTGAAGTATGGAAAAACTTATTGTTTTTATCCCTAAGTTTAACCCACTCGATTATTGATTTTTTTGCCCAATATGCTTCATCTTTAGTAAGAATATTATTTAGTTGTTTTTGCAAGGCACCTCCCAAGTTCTGCAAAGATCTATTATTATTTTCATCCAAGAAACATTTTTGGACATCTTCAAGAGAGTTTAAAATGTTTTGTTTTTCTTAAAAATATTTCCAAAGTGTTTTTCATTCCAAATTTTCAGAATTGTCGCCACTTTATTTCTTCTCTTTACGAATTGGATTGCTTTGGATCCAAAGCATTCAACATTCCAAGCTTTAGATATGACCTCTTGCACACTCGGATCTAAGCACCACATCTGTTCGAATCTAAAGGGCCTCGGACCATTATATTGAGAAGGGTCCGTATGAAGGATGAGGAGGGTGTGGTCCAAGGAAAGGAATGACAAATTTTGCAGAGTGCTATTTGGGAAAAGTCTCCTCCAATCATCGTTAACAAGTGTCCAGTCCAAACGCTTCAAAGTGAATTTATTTTTCCATGTGAATTGGAGACCCTTCATTTACAACTCCATAAGGTTACAATCATTAAGGAGCTGGTTGAAATCCCTTGTTTGGCTCGCCATGACCTCTCTCCCTCCTTTCTTATTATCACTTGTCTTGAAAGAATTGAAATCACCAACAAGGCACCAAGGCTCAGTTATTGAATCTGAAATGTCTTTAATCCATTCCTAGACAACTCTTTGTTTAGATTTATTAGGGGGCACATAAACAAAAGTACACATCCAAAATTTGTTTGAAGTTAAATCAGTTATGCTAACATGAACAAGTCTGTCATTAGAAAATATTATATGAAGATTACATAATTTTTTTCCCATAAAATCCAAAGACCCCCAGCAAAACCTACAAAATCAATTAGAAAATAGTTTTCAAACTTCAATGATTTCACTATCTTTCTTGCACGAACTGGATTGACTCTAGTTTCCATAAAAAAAATAACACCAAACTTATGAATGTGGTTCACATAAAAAACTTGTCTTTGGAGTTGCGGTCTGCCCGCGCCCCTGACGTTCCAGCTAAGTAGTTTCATTGTTCACCTTGGTGCTGTTTGGACCCATATTGTCCCATCCAAGAAGATCACGATCATGCTCATAGTCTTCCCCATGCTGGTTTTTCTTAATCTTCATTTCTTCATTTGGTTATGCAATCCCATTTTGGAGTTGCTCCATCCAGTCTTCCTCCATACCGTCCTCCTCTCCATCATCTCCTTCCCCAACTTCTTCATTTCCTACATCTTCCTCCTTGTCATCAAGCCCATTTTCATTCTGGTCATCTTCTTTCATTTCTTGCAAATCAACCTCACAAACGTTATCATTTGTTTTGTCCTTAATTAAAATTTTCCTTCTAGAATGAAACTTATTGGTCCCAACAAAGTTTGTCACTTTGAAATATTTTTGTACCCTTTTTTCAACCCATTGTTTTTGTTGGAATTTTGTAGTAGGTTCAATGATGGCATGACCAGGATTTATGAATTTGGTCTTAGCAACTCCATTAGTATAGTCCAAACACAATTCCGACTGAGGGATTTTCAAATGAGTATGAAAATTGCGCCTGTTGTTCCAAGCCTTTTCCCTGTTGCGTTCATATCCCCTTGTGCCGACCCTTGTGCCGACCACCCTCATATTACTTGGAGTTTTTTTATTAAATCTAATCTTTTTCCTGCTGTTAACAGTAATCCATCCATCTTGATTGTTGTCATTTTTCTTAGCTTTTGGACAATCATAGGCTTTGTGAGGCTATTAGCCCTCTCTCGTTCTTGTTCCCAGACCACCCACCCCTTCCTTCCCCTTCGTGAGGCTCAAAGAGATCTGATCTCTCTCAATCGAAGTGAAATGATAGGAAGACAAGACTCAGCTTGACCTACTTGACTCAATGGTTAGAATATCACTTTCATACGATGAGTCGTTGGATCAAATCCAATAGTAGGTAAAACCGGTCTAAACCTCTACTCTTGCCAACATGACAGCAAGCACGGACTGGCAGCAAGGAGTCAACTGAATGACCAAAGCATCGGTTGCTTCCACTTGTGGCCTTCTTCAACTAACAAGCAAGGCCCTACCCGAAATCCAACTGTAGTGGGCTTCTCCCAAGTACGCCGTTAGAGTGCGCCCTTTTTCAATAAGCCCCACTCCCTAAGGGGCCCCTCTCTGATAAGGAAGGAAATGAAAAGAAGATATGATCACTTGTATAAAGATGATGTCAAAGGGAAGCAACATTGTGGGGTCTAGTGTACATTTAACAAATAGTAGGCCCGTTGGAGATAATTGTATAATTGTTTAAATTTTTCTCTCCCTGCTCTCTCTTTCTCATCTTAAACTCTGAATTGAAAACAAAGGTGCTAGCAATGTTTTAAAAAATTATCTGGAGGCCGAACCATTTTTACCTCTGGGTTGCGAGTCACTAGTTCGATCGTTCAGGTCAAATGGGTCAGACTATCCCACATGTATTTAAGGTATACTAGTGGTGACCTGGGTGATGCACGAGTTTTTTTAAAAGAACTTGAAGCAAAAGGAATTAAGGGTGCAACTTGAGAAGGCCTAATTTGAGCCCAACCTAACTTAACCAAAGATTTTGCATAAGTTGGGCTTGAGTTTTCAACTTCAAGTTGGGTTTAAGCCAACAAACTCAAGCCTAACCTAAATTCAATTTGGATGAATTTGAGCCCGCCCAACATTTTGTGATACACATATCTACATATTATCAATATATTCTACCTAGAAGTTGGGCTACAAAGCTCAACACATCCAATCCCAACCCAGCTCAAGATGTTGGATTAAAGCTCGAGTTAGGCCTAGGTTGGTAAGAGAAAAATTACTGGTAATTTTCAATAATTGCTGATAATTTATTAATATAGAATGACAATAATTACTGATAATTTACTAACCTAGGCCCGGTACCAACTTAGGCCTAACCCAAGCTTAACCTGAAATCTTGGGTTGGACTTGGGCTTGGGCATATTGAGCTTTATAGCCCAATTTCCAAGTAGAAATATTGATAAAGTTGGGTTGGGTAGAGTTTAAACTACCCGAAGCCTCAACCCAAACCCAACTTGAGTTTATGTTAGCCTTAAGTTTTTTGACCGACACCCAACTTGAAATTCAAAAACTCAAGCCCAACTTGTGCAAAAGCTTGAACTGGGTTGGGCTCGAGCTAGGCCCACCCAACCCAAGGTACACACCCCTAGCTCCTTTTGCCTCAAATGCTTTTAACAAAACTCATGCATCGCAAGGTCCCTCTTGTAATTAATGGCACTAACTTTAATTTATATTTACTAATAGTAATATTAATTACTAAGAATAGTAATATTTTATGGTATTTTTTAATTATATATATATATATTGTATATATATATATATATATAGAGAGAGAGAGAGAGAGAGAGAGAGAGATTACTATTATTGATAGAAATAATAGTTAATTTAATTATTCATGAAAAATTATTAATTTTAAATTTTGATATTAATAAAACAATTAATTATTATTGATAATTAATTAAATTGTTGGTAATATATCACTAATTAATTAATCATGAATTATTAATATATCACTAATATTAATTACTAAAAACAATAATATATTTTGGTATTAAATTTTGGAAATTTTAATAAATCATGGATATAAATAATAGATTTTAAGTGAACTTTGGTATTTTTAATTAATCCTAAAATGAATTAATTAATTTTGGTAAACTATTAGTAAATTGTCGATAATATTAGTAATTAATCATAAAAATTATTAATTTTTAAAAGTAGTAATATTGTTTGGGAGTTTTTAATTAATCACAAAAATAATTAATTTATTTTTGTATAAGTTATAATAAAATAAAATAAAAATTTTAATTATAAACAATAGGTAATATACCATTCGAAGTAAATGGGTAGTTAGATTAATGAAAACCAAACCATACCCAATCCAATAAACCACATCACTTTAGCTAAATGGATTGAAGAGAGAGAGAGAGAGATTTTAGGTAAAATATATYGAGCTAGCTAATTAGGAAATGAAAATAGAGGGATGGTGATGTGTACCATCTTGCTATATATATATGTATAATAATATAACATGTCTTAGAAATATTATATGTATTTTTATATTTAATTTATTTTTCAATTCAGTTTTTAATTTTTTTTTATTTATAAAAATATTAAAAATTGTAATTTGAGGCTAAAAAAGGTGGTTTTTTTCATGAAAATAACAAGGAAACCTATGGTCCTTGGGACGCATAGATCTCGAAAAGTTACCCAAAATGAAAAATACTCCAATCGGAAATTAGAGATTTGAGCCAGTGACCAGGTCGAATGGGTCTACAGTTGAACCGGTCGGTCAGACTAAGTTAATGATTTTTTTACTGTTTGATAGGTTTTGACTGAACCAGACCCGAAATCCTAATTGAGTGATGGTTTGAATGGTTCAACTGATTGGGTCAATGACGGGCTGAAAACACTAGGTGCTAGCACAAAAGGAAAGGAGCTTTGAGCCTCCCAGAGCTTTCTAGCCCAAAAGAAAAAATAGTGAAGGGAAGAAAGAGTAATCCATTTTTTGGTGTGAATTAGTATCATCATGGCCCTGTGGATCAGATCTTTCCATCCCTTTGCTACCTAGATCTTTTGTTTGAGTTTGACATCTGTAAGTGAGCTCTAATGGTGTTGTAATGGTCGAGTGTTATACTCGGGTGAGAACATGAGGGTTCAAATTTATTTTATTTCTTAGTAATTTGTTGCATTCTCTTCCTAGAAACATTCAAATGGCCACTTGGAAATTGATGCTCTCTTGTCGATCTTCATTGGGTTTTTTATATATCCTTATAAGTAAAAAATAAATTTATATATATATATATATATATATATATATATATAATATTTTTATTATATACATACATACATTTTTATTATATATATAATATTTCTATTTTTTGTATGTAAAATAAAAAAATATTTTTATATCTATAATTTTTAATTTTTTGAAAAGTTTGGCTTGTAGTCAAGCTTGAGCCAAGACGAGCTCAAATTTGTGAGCTTTTGAACCGAACTGAGCTCGAGCTCAAGTCTCTAATTCGAATTGAGCTCAAGCCTAACACTATTCCTGCGAGCCAAGCTCGAATAGCCAAGTATTCAGCTAGGCTTGGATCAAAACCATCCCTAGTGCCAATAAAAGAGTTTCTGCTAGCATTTCTTTGTTTGATAGTAGAAAACTAGTGAGAACAATGAGTAAAGGGATGATAATGGAGGGAAAAATTGGGTTTTACAAAAAATGACAGATTGATCTTATGTACAAATGGATAATAGGCGGAATTCTTGAGGAGCATATATTTTTGTCCAATGATGTCATTCAATAGGGGAAGTCTTTGTCCAATTTAAAAGAGGAGGGGAAGTTTTTGTATTTAGAAGAAATCTTAAGGGAGGTTTAAGTCTTGTACCCTAATTTACCCTTTATTTTATTTGTATTTCTAGAGTTTGAGTGGGGCTTGGTTTTATTCCATTACATATCATGTCAAGTGGTATCTTTCTTTTGAATAATTTAAGTTGTGTTTGGTTCCACAAGTGTTTATTGAAAAAACACTGCCACATCAATGTTACATAGGCATTGGCATTTATTGCATATGAAGCAAAATGAAACAACTGTTTGGTTTCAATTTTTATCAAATAAGTGGTAAAAAACTGAAACACTTTGATTTTTGTGCATTGGACATTTGGGGAAATGTCAAATTCTCGTTTCCCCCCAATGTCCTAACGTTTCTTGAAACCAAATGCTGATGTGCCACACTTTAATGAGTATTAATCTGAAGTGGAAAATAAAAAACACTTAAAGTAAAGCCCAAGCAAAGAAAATATTTAAAGTAAAAAAACATTTAAAGTGAAAAAATATAAATAAAAATTAAAGTGGAAAGTACAAATAAATGATCTATCCATAAACGGAGACAGAACCAAACACATACTTAAATCTGTTGTTTCAATGGTGAGTAGATTATTATTTCCAATTTTGTCATGTTTTCCGGATGGGTCACATGAATGTATCTATTGCCAAAACAGGTGTTTGGTTGGATGAATCCTTTTACCTTCCCCGTTTCAACTAGATCCTGATCTCCCACCAATTGTATTTGGGGTATTCCTATTCTATTCTTGAATAACCTTTCTGCTATTTTGTCAAGGCATTCCAGGAATCACCCCCCTCTCTCCTCTTATGGTGACGGGATCTGCTCTTCACAAATGGGCGCATCACATGCACATCCACGTGCATCGGCAACATCTCCTCTCCTGTGAGGCGCGAAGTGGGAAAAGCAGATCGGGTCTCCCTCTGAAGTATGTGTCCAAGGCATTCCAGCCAACACTCGAATTAATGAAGCCTAGATTTGTAGGCGTGGGACCCTATTCCTGGCATTTACTTTTAGTCTGATCTGATTGTGTTAGTTGTGTCCCAGTTTTCCGAATCCAATTGCTAGACTCTAGCGGGTGCTAGGGTGCTAAAGCGTTACTGTTGCTTTTTTTATTTTTTTTATTTGACTGGGTGCCCTTAACTGTAAAGTGTAAAGTGTGCGTCTTTTGATCTGGCCTGCAGGAGCCTGCTTCTACCCGCACTACAGAAAATTCAACAAAGATATCACTTATCCATCTAATATTTTGTGCACTTCTTTGTGGCATGGACTGAATCCAAATTTAATTCAGTAAAGAAATACAGTTGAATAATGCATCAGTCTGACTTTCGTCTCTCAGATAATAGCCATGCTATCCATGGTGGTGGGGCTTTGGCCATTGTAAATGATGGTTTCTGGGGCACTGTCAGTCCCTAAGAGTCCAGGCCCAAGCTTTTACCTTGGTTGAGAACATGAAAAAGAAGGCTTTGAAGTTGGAGAAGACGTCAAAAAATAACCGTTTTGAATAATTTTAAAGCTGTTTTTGGGGCTACGATGGGGCCCGATCTGCTCGCAACAAAATGTTTTTTTCAACAATTTCCGACTTGATATCTGTCCGCACATCTTACTTACTATATAAGACTGGGACTCACCATAAAATGTTGGGATTCATGGACCATGGTAAGATGTGTAGACATAGATCAACTTGTTGGAAAAGTATTATCTTGTGAGCTGATCCCAGCTCACATTGGGTTAATTTATTCTAGATTGGTAGAAATGATGGATCGACGATGGGGAGAATAACATATTTGGGCCAAATTGTGTGGGTGGTTTGTTGTTTTTGTCCCTACCTCGTTACCATATTGAGATTTGTTGACACGCAATGCAACCTTTATGTAGGCTACAATGTTAACAAAGGTACTTTGGCAAAGCATTTTAGGAAGATCTTCTGAAAATTCAGTAGGCCAAAAGAAACATTGGGTGTAAGAGGGTAGTATATGGCTCGATTCGACCAACCCGAGACTAAACCCAGGTCAATTTGGTCCACTTCACTAAATACAAGTGTTGAAACATAACTAAAGAATAGACATTCTACAAACCAAGAGAACATTATTGAACAAGAATAAACATGTGTATAATGAATGGATATTCTAGAAATAAATCCAGCTAAACATATACAAGAATAGAAATATACATGATTTAAATGATAAAAGGGTGAATATGGAAATTAACAAGATAATTCTATAAAGACATTTAACCACATATTTTAAATATGCAAAACGAATATTCTAGAGTAAGAGGGTAGAATCTGAAAAGCACAACTTAAAAAACTTTTGGAATACGTACCCAAAAAATATAAATAGGAGTTTTCTATCCATTTCAAGTGGCTTTGTAACCATTCTTGCCCCATCACCTTGATGTGAGCCCATTCTCTCTCTATCTCTGTCTTTGTTTCTCTCTCTCATTCATATCAATCCTATATCATTTTGTCCTTTCTTTCATCGGAATTCTAATTTTAATGAACTACATTGGCCTGATTCCTCATCGGAGGGTATGTAGGCAGTTCCTTCGGGGGTCTGGTCACCTTCCTTCCTCCCTTTTCTTCCCCTTTTTCGGTTCCACAACCCGAACCAGCTCATTAGACCTTTAGGTTCAAACCATTGTCACAATGCCAACCTCACACTAGGCTTTTTGGAGTTGGTCTTTGTAGCCTAATGATTGTTTGGTAACCATTGCTTCTAAGAGGATCTTCTCAATGGATGGAAGAAAAAAAGAAAGTTTGGCAATCACAAGTTCTACCATGAGCCAAGTACCCACATGTGCCAACTTTTTGTGTTATGATTTCACATGCAAGAATTTACATACATGAAACTAAAACAAAATATGCATATTAACAATGTGTGGGGCCCAATATCATCCGAAAAAGGTAGAAATAGGGTGGGACCTACTAACACCTAGAACCTATAAAAACAATAATGTGGGCCCACCAACAACCAAATGTAGAATTATGGTGTATAGGCCCTAATGGTGCGCGATCCGGACACTTCTATCTGGCGGTTGCATGACTCCTGGGTGGTGCCTGAGATGGAGAAGATGAGGAATTCCAGGGGGACTTGCCCGACGGAAACACTCCGATGCTTAAATGAAAAATGCAAGGAGAGTAAAGGGGGCTAAGAGTGCAGATAGCGCGGGTATCAAGAGATTACCTCTGCCCTTTGGGATTGGGGCTACTTATAACAGAACTCTGTCAAATCAGGCTCACCTGCCTCCGTCAGGGTAGGTATAACCACCACTGTCATCTTGCCGCAGCCGTTACAGCCAGGGCTGAGGTGGCACGTGCGGAGCCGTCGCTGCAGGGTACGTACTTGTCAGATGTAAGACATCTTCCAGAGGTGGCGGGCACGACACCGATTGACAAAATACGTGGTCGCAGTCTCCAGGTTTGTCAGGTACATTTGTCAGGTAGGAGATCTTCCTGTGATATGCCGAACTGCTCTTCTGCGAGCTACCCTGTACTGAGCTACCCTGCAAGTGGCAAGCTACACTGAGCTGTCCGTAAGTGGCAAGCTCTGCCGAGCTGCCTGTGGCGAGCTACACCAGCGGCACTGANCTGCAAGTGGCAAGCTACACTGAGCTGTCCGTAAGTGGCAAGCTCTGCCGAGCTGCCTGTGGCGAGCTACACCAGCGGCACTGACCCAAAGTGTCTCTACCTCGGGGTGTCTAGAGGCGGATCGGGGTGTTCCTTTTTTGGGAGTGGCCTAGAATGCACTAGGAGGAGCTCGGGCATTAGGAAAAGTCAGGGGGCCCCGAGCTCGGAGGTAGCTCGGAGCGCCTCAGCCTTGGGAAGAAGGTGCAAGCCAGATGACTCTTGGCGAGTAGCCTAACCTGCCGAGTTGCCAGATTAAACTCGGTGAGCCCTTTCCACCGAGTTGCGGCTACGCTTGCTGTGCTGTCACACTGAGTCATCGCTTAAGAAAGGTCACACCCACGTGTCCCCGTGCTACGAGGTCAGGCCAAATCACCCTCCATCAATTGCCCCCCACTCCCTGTGCTGGAGGTGTTGACCCAGTGCGGGGAGTTCATGATGCGCCGGGTGGATTTGGCTTCGGTATTCATGCCACTCTGTCGAGCGATTCACCTGGCCAGACCGGTCCAGTGCCCGGCTCAATCAAAAGAAACCCGGGCCGCGTTCGGCTTACGCGCGGACGTCACGCGATTTGGGCTTTGCGGACGCCAAAAAACGCGCTAAACTGATTTCACCTCGAGGAGCCCGTAGCCGGTTTCTTTGAGAGCCGTAGGA
The DNA here is from genome assembly GCF_000365185.1 of Nelumbo nucifera. The sequence goes on along the minus strand of NW_010729352.1, from coordinate 145,866 downwards.
TCGTCTCAATCTCGACCGTCAACGCCTGGATACAGCGGCTATAAATAGTGGGGGACCCTAGTCATTTTCTTTGCCACAAAGTCTTCAGCGTCTGTATTGAACTTGCGTCTGAGGTTCCCAGCTCGGGTCTTCCAGTTCAGTCATTTCCTCAGTTTGGTTGCGTCTTTTACGGTGAGTCCCCGAGCTTCCTTTCCTTTTCCAAACTTTCTTTTCTCTTCCGTGCTTTCATGTCTAGTGTAGACAGTCTCATAGACGAGCCCGAGGTGGGTACCTCGGCTCAGGGTGCCTCTTCTGCCGCCCAGCCGTCCGAGGTATGGGTGGCTTCGGGCCACCTAGCATCCACCTCCCACTGAGGTCGGGTGCCAGATCAGTTCGGCCCTTCCACTATGACTCTGGAGAGACTTCGGGTGCCAGATCAATTTCTGTTAGTTGCCACCATGATTGAAGCTACCAATCATATACGAAACTAGAGGTTCAATCCGCCCTAGATTATTTTCATTGAATAAGCAAGGGGCCCTTCTTGCTTAATCAATAAAAATAATCCTCACAGTTAATCGCAGAAAACATATGAATACCCATAAACAATGAACTATAATAAAAATCAATTAGATCTCGCAATGTTTATAGAATCAAAGCTTCCCTAACTCTTCAACCAGAAATTAAAACCTTACAGACACTTCATGATGAAATCGCAGCTTCCAGATGAGAGGGGACGAACTCTACTTCTTCCTCCTTGGTTGCTGAATGCTCTTCTTGAAGGCTGAAGCTCTATTGGAGGATTTGATGATGGCCTAGGTGCTAGTCCATCCCCCTTTTTATAGCTTTAGGAGGGAGTTGTCTCCTACTCCTCTAAGGAGTTCTTTCTCCTTTGGGAGATCAGTTCTCTAATAGATAATGCTTAGATTAGATCTAATCTATCCTTATCTCTTATCTAGTAATCCTACTCTCTTTTATCTTTCTAGAAATACAATAGAAAATTGAATCTGATAGGACTCTTTGATGTTTCTTAGTCTTGCATTCATATTGGGCTTCCTTAATGAATTGGGCTGCTACAAGGCTTCTCTGCGAATTGGGCTTCAGCTGCGAAATGGGCTTCAGCTACGAACTGGGCTTCTCTACGAATATTCTTAGAATTCGGGCCCGATGTTGACCTAGATGCCGTCCGAATCTATCAAAACTCAACACACGAAAGTTGTAGATTTTTTCCTTATCTTTTCAATGCATCTTGAATCTTCTCAATCGGAATCCAGATGGAAGAGTTATGCCCAGATCATATCGCAGTGCCGAAATTGTGTAAAATTACCCGATTAGCCTTGTTTTTCTCCTAACGCCTTCTTTCGTGCCCTAAATCAAAATACAAGAATAGTGAGTCCAATTAGGCACTAAATAAGTTTAAAAGACTGAATATTGAGGGATAAAAATATGATAATTTTATTCTCATCAAATCCCCCGACACTTAAACCTTGCCCGTCCTCGGGCAAGACAATATTCAAGCAAAAATAAAATAACAACAAACTAACTATCCTACCGATTTTTAAACTCAACTCCCCTTCATCCTTCTCCAAAAATATTCTAGGTTAATTATTGCAAACAGTTGAATCAACACAACCAAGTCATACACGACTCATCCAACAGTCAATCCAATTTTTGCTACTGCAAACCAGGTAGTAAATTAGGGAAAACCTCTTTATCTTCTCTCTTTTTATTTTCTTTTTCTCTCCTCTGAAGAAATGAGTGCATTTTATGCTCCATCTCACTTTTGGATTACTTGGTCAGTAGGTGCATTTTATGCTTCATCCTACTGATTGAATTGCTAGCTAGTAGGTGCATTTTATGCTCCATCCTACTATCAGATGACTTGGCTGGTAGGTGCATTTTATGCTCCATCCTACCATCGGATGACTTGGCTGGTAAGTGCATTTTATGCTCTATCCTACCAATTGTAGCAATGGTAAAGTGTTTGCCCTCTTTACTTAAACCTGAATTTAGGACTAGCTTAAAAGGGAATGGCTTCAGATAGGTCGTGTACTTCTTAATTGTACCTCATTACTAGGTCCACAAGAATTTTCCCAAAATAATGTTTTAATTGATTTCAAAAGAGTTGAGGTTTTGATTTTTTTTCTTTTTTTTGAACTGAAATAAAAATCAATTATATACTCCCCCCCCCACACTTAGTCTACGCATTATCTTCAATGTAAGGTAAAAAGAAAAGGTGGAAATAACTTAACTATAAATGCAAAAAGAAGAAGGAAAAGAAAAGAAACAAACTTCCCTGTTTGTAATCATCACAAACCGGATCCTTTAACTTTTGTAGTTGCAACTTCTGGTGTTTTCCCCTTTCATCCATTATGAGTGGGTTTAAATCTAGAATAGGGGCCTGCAAAACAAAGGGTAAAGGTCTCTCATTAGAAATTGGTAACGTAATATGAGGAACATTATCTGACTGTTGTAACTCTGGAGAATCATTCAATGCTGCAATAGTTTCCTGCAATTTAGAACTCAAGGTTAGCTCCATCTCACTTTTGGATTACTTGGTTAGTAGGTGCATTTTATGCTCCATCCAACTTTTTGAATTGCTAACTAGTAGGTGCATTTTATGCTCCATCCTACTATTAGATGACTTGGCTGGTAGGTGCATTTTATGCTCCATCCTACCATTGGATGACTTGGCTGGTAGGTGCATTTTATGCTCCATCCTACCATCGGATGACTTGGCTGGTAAGTGCATTTTATGCTCCATCCTACCAATCCCC
>NW_010729352.1:78094-91425 GCF_000365185.1 Nelumbo nucifera | reverse complement strand
CCCTCCCCCCCCCTTTATATAGCTTTAGGAGGAGGGCTCTCTCCTACTTCTTCTAGGCGATTAACTTCAAGTCTTGATCTGTTTTGAACTAATCCTGTCCTATCTCTTATCTAGTGATCTAATCCAATCTTCTTCTCTTTATAGGATTACATTCAAAATTTAAATCTAATAAGAATCTCTTCCTGGAGGTTACATTCCCAATTGGAACTCTAGGCTCTTGAATTCGAGTTGGGCTACTTTAATATCTTGGGCTGCTACAAGGTTCTTCTACGAATTGGGCTTCAACTGTGAAATGGGCTTTGCTGCGAACTTGCTCTAACTTAGGGCCCAGTTTCGTCTTCGATTCGGACCGAATCTGTCAACACCCAAAACATAAAAGTTGTGGGCCTTTCTTTCACCTTTCTGATGCCTCTTGAATTATCCAAATCGGAGTCCAGAATTGAGAATTATGCCCAGATTACTGTATGGTGCTGAAACTGTGCAAAATCATCCGAATCGCCTTATTTTCTTCCAATTGCCTTTTGCTTGCCTTGAATCGATGTACAAGACTAATGAGTCCAATTGAGTGCAAAATTAATGGAAAAGAGTGAGTATTTGGGGATAAAAATAGGGTACTTTTTAGTCTCATCAAATCCCCCCACACTTAAACTTTGCCCGTCCTCGAGAAAGGCAAAACTCAAGCAAAACAAAAGAAACTACCTACTGATTTTTTTAATCTCTCTTTCTCTCAACATAAGGCCTGATCCATTGCATGCTTTGGTCCAGACTTGGTAATCTTCCCATTTTCATTTCTTTCTCCCTTTTAACTTTTCCAAGAGTGATCTCAAATCACCATTCCTCATGGTCCCAACTTAAATCGACAGTAAAGGAAACAAGCCTTCCACCGGCTGAACATTCTTGGACTGAACAAGCACCCATCATTTTAACAAACCAACGCAGCCAAATTCAATTACCTTTCTTTGTTTCTTAGGACAAAACAAGGTATGTTATTACCATAAGCTTGCTATGTATCACATCTCCACCACTTAGCATGAGTTCCAAAGATCTGAGGGTGAGAATAGGATTGGGGTTTTAGGGTGAGTGCATTTTATGCTCCATCTCACCCTTGCTTTTGTTTCTGGATGTGAGTGCATTTTATTCTCCATCTCACATTAGTCACGAAATTTTATTTTATTTTATTTTTTATTTTTTGCACAAGAATCACAAGGGTATCACCATTCTGATCCATGAACTCATTAACGTGGTCTCAACATGTCTAACATAGCAAGTTCTAGAATAATCAAACTGTGTTTGACAGAAATTTAGGTGAAAATTAAGCACACACTTGTGCGGGTTAAATTTGTATGCATCTTGCCTATTGATCGATTAAAATAATGAGGTATCTTATGCAGCCAAAAATTCTGTTAGTCATGCTTGCATCCTATCCTATCTATTCAGCCTAAGCACATAATTCCTGATAGTCTGAAATCATTCAAGGATTAGTTTCCAGAGAGCAGAAATTTCGAAAGGAAAGGTTAAGAAGTGATGATCGAAGCATGCTAGGGTTACTCCAAATTCCATAAGATTTCCCTAATACCCCCACACTTAAGGCATACATTGTCCCCAATGTATGTGGTTATGCATATAGTAGAAGGATTTGAGGGAACTTTCCTGCATGCCTTGTTGGGTTCCTTCAGATATAGAATCAGCTGCAAAACACAGAAATCAAAACAAAATAACAAAATTAACTAAACACAATGGGTTGCCTCCCACAAGAGCAATTGTTTAACATCGTTATGCTCAACATCCTCCTTTGCTTCCTTAACTCGATGAATAATGAGGAAGGTCCAACGAGATGTCTACCGTAGATGAGACATTTGCATCCTCATGGAACAACTTCAATCGATGCCCATTCACCTTGAAAACCTTGCCTGTATTGAGACTTTTGATCTCTACTGCACCATAAGTAAATACATTAGTAACAACAAATGGACCCATCCACCTAGAATGCAACTTACCTGGCATGAGTTGGAGTCGAGAATTGTACAATAAAACCTTTTGTCCAATTATAAATTGTTTTCTTAAAAGTAAATTATCATGGAACAATTTGGTCTTCTCTTTGTAGATTTTCGAATTCTCATATGCTTCTAACCGCAACTCTTCCAGCTCTTGCAATTGTAGCTTCCTTGCCTTGCCAGCTTCTTCCATGTTCATATTGCAGCGTTTGATTGCCCAATAGGCTCTATGTTCAATTTTGACCGGTAAGTGGCAAGATTTGCCAAAAATCAACTTGTAAGGGGACATCCCTATCGGTGTTTTGTATGCTGTTCGATATGCCCAGAGTGCGTCATCTAGACGTAGGCTCCGATCCTTTCTTCCAGGATTCACCGTCTTCTCTAAAATGGACTTCACCTCTCTATTGGAAATTTCAGCTTGTCCGTTTGTCTAGGGGTGATAAGTAGTGGCGATTCGGTGATGCACCCCAAACATCCTCAGAAAGACTTTGACAGCTCTATTGCAAAAGTGGGTCCCTTGATCACTTATGATGGCTCGAGGAATGCCAAACCTACTGAAAATGTTAGATTTGATAAACCCTACAACACACTTAGAATCATTAGTCCTGGTGGCCTTTGCTTCCACCCATTTTGAGACATAGTCAACTGCCAAAAGTATATAAACAAAACCACAAGAGGGAGGAAAGGGTTCCATGAAATCAATACCCCAAACATCAAAGATTTCGCAGACAAGAATAGGGGTTTGGGGCATTTCATTCCTGCGAGATAATGCACTTGTTTGTTGATATCTTTCACAATTTTTACAAAACAAGTATGCATCTCTAAATAGGGTTGCCCAATATAACCCACTATCTAAAACCTTTAGAGCAGTTCTCTTGGGCACAAAATGACCACCACAAGCATAATTATGACAAAAGCTTAAAATTGACATATGCTCATTCTCAGGGACACACCTCCTAATTACTTGATCAGAGCAGAATTTCCATAGATAGGGTTCATCCCATACATAATATTTTGCCTCATATTAATTTTATTCTTCATGGACTTGCTAAGATAATTAGGCAAAACTCCGGTAACCAAGTAGTTCACAATATCAGCATACCAAGGGAACATACCTTTTATGTGAAACAGTTGCTCATCAGGAAACAACTCAGAGATGGGTGAGGAGTCCTCATCTTTTACCAACCTACTTAGATGATCCGCCACCGAGTTTTCAGCTCCCTTTCGATCATTAATCTCCAAATCAAACTCTTGGAGCAAGAGTATCCACCTTATTAGCCTCAGTTTTGACTCCTTTTTCACTAGCAGGTATTTCAAAGCCGCATGATCAGAAAATACAATTACTTTAGAGCTAAGCAAATATGATCAAAATTTATCTAAAGCAAACACAATTGSTAATAGCTCCTTTTTAGTGGTTGTGTAGTTGCACTATGCAACATTCAATGCTTTTGAAGCATAGTAGATGATGTGGCTCCTCCCATCAACTCATTGACCTAAAACAGCCCCTACCGCATAGTTGCTTGCATCGCTCATGATCTCAAAGGGCAAGTTCCAATCAGGTGGTTGAATAATGGGTGCAGTTGTTAATAGTTTCTTGAGCTTGTCAAATGCTTCCTTGCACTCATCTCCAAAATCGAAAGGCACATCCTTCTGAAGCAAATTGGACAATGGTAGGGCAATTTTTGAAAAGTCTCTGATAAACCTACGATAGAAACCTGCATGTCCAAGAAAGGAACGAACTTCCCTAAAATTTGTAGGGTAAGGTAAGCTCACAATTAAATCAATCTTGGCCTTGTCAACCTCTATTCCTCTAGCCGAAATAACGTGTCCCAACACAATGCCTTCCTTTACCATAAATTGGCATTTTTCATAATTCAAAACAAGATTTGTCTCTACACATCGATTCAGAATTTTACTTAAATTACTTAAGCAGTCATCAAACGAATCACCATAAACAGTAAAATTGTCCATGAAAACTTTAATGCACTTCTCAATAAAATCAGAAAATATACTTATCATGCATCTTTGAAAAGTGCCCGGAGCGTTACACAGACCAAAAGGCATCCATCTGTAAGCAAAGGTACCGAATTGGCAAGTGAAAGTTGTTTTCTCTTGGTCCTCCTAGGCAATAACTATCTGATAATATCCTGAGAATCCATCGAGAAAACAAAAGAAGGCCTTACCTGCTAATCTTTCTAACATCTGATCGATGAAGGGTAAGGGAAAGTGGTCCTTTCGAGTGGCCAAATTAAGTTTTCGAAAATCAATTACCATACGCCAGCCACTTTGTACCCTCATTGGGATTAGTTCATTATTTTAATTTTTTACCATGGTTATCCTAGTTTTCTTGAGTACAATATGTATAGGACTTACCCATTTACTATCCGAAATTGAGTACATTATCCCTTCATCTAACAACTTAAGTATTTATTTCATCACCACTTCTTTCATTACTAGGTTAAGCTTTCTTTGCGATTCTCTAACTAGTTTGGCGCCACCTTCCAAAAGAATCCTGTGCATGCAAATTGAGGGGCTGACCACTTTTATTTCAGCTAAGGTCCAACCAATCGCCTCCTTATGTTCTTTCAAAACTTTGATGAGCCGTTCCTCTTGTTCTTCAATCAACCCTTTCGCAATGATCACGGGCAATGTTTCTTTCATTACCAGGTTGAGTTCTCTTTGTGGTTCTCTAACTGGTTTGGCAGCATCATCCAAAAGGATCCTATGCACGCAATGAAAGGAGTGAGAGATCCATCGTATGGACGCCCAAATCTTGCAGAATAAGGTGGGCGAATTTCAAAAATTTATCTCCCCTCAACTGGGAATCGCATTCCCTATTTTAGAAAAATAATATTTTTCAAAGATCAATCTTGAACCATGAATCGAACCAAATCTGAAAAAAAAATAGTAGGAGAGGATTATACCTGATACAGAGAAATAATTTCTCCCAACGAAGGTGTTCACACCCAAGGAAGGATCCAAAAACTGCTCCCACTGAAGACGGCATAGTGTAGGATGGAGCAGAATCAGCAGTGTTCTCTCCAAGAACCTAATCCTTCACAAGAAATAGCAGGATGGCACGTGAGCACAGCTTCCTATTAGTCCCTTCACAAGAAACTGATGTCAAGATCGAATCTTCATTTCTCCCACTGAACTGGAGGTCGAATTGGCAGGTGAGGCGGTAGCAGGAAAGAGGCGGCAAGAGAGAATTTTCGCAGATGTACTGAATTCTCTCTTCTGTGATTTCAGCTTTGAAGACAAGTGAAGGACTTGTGTTGTGTGTCTAAAGGCTGCCGCCCCCTCTTCCTTTTATAGCCTTAAAGGGATCAGCTCCTAATCCCATTAGGAGTTGCTGATCCAAATCATATTTGGATCAAACTTCCCTTTAAGTCATAAGGGTAAACCCATATTTTATCTGCAGATTGGATTACCCTTCTCCTAGTCTCATTAGGAGGTTTCCAAATCTGAATCACTTTCAGATCTAGACTCTCTGAGTGGATAGGGTTAAGACCCAATCCTATCTGCTAATCCAATCTCAGAATTTGCCCCTTATTTAACAGATTAAGTTAGCCCAGTTCGAAATGGGCTTTAGGCCCATTAAGGTTATGTGCTCAATTAGCCTTCCTAACTGCTGCCCAGTTGGACTTCCTTGTATGGCGTTGGATCCAAGCATTGATCTACACATCAGCCACATGGGTTCGGCCCAATCTTTGTTACAAGGCCTAGCTGAATAAACTGTTATGGACAGTGCACCCCCTGAAACCCATCAAATGAGCTCTATGGGCCCAACACTTACCCTAAGTGGTCCCTGGGCCAAGCCACCTTGTAACACCCAGAGACTGTGGGTAGATGCAAGATTAGCCCATCAGATATTACCCTCAATGGTCTTACACTTAACCTCTCAGCCCATAATGATCAAACACTGCCCGACAAGAGAGGACCTCTCCCTCGGTTGCAAGGAACAGTGTTGCACTCTCTTCTTATATGGATCCTGGGAATTAAAACCTTTTGCAAACATTTTGGAAACCATAATATCTATACTTTTATATCTCATATAAAACATATTTTGCAAAACAAATCTCAACGATTGAAATCGGCTGCCGGCAGTCTTGGTTTCCATCAGAGAGAGTGCATCCCCGATCATTACCTTTGTGCGACAAAGGGGTTGATCCTGTCACTATGATCACCCACTCAGATGAATTCTCAGACTGTCCCAACATACCTAGGTTTTGACTCCCGCTAAGGATCTCATTGATTGGTACATCAAAGATAGCCTAATCCGACACTTAGTGTAGTATCATAATCGAGTCTAAGGGTCGGGTGTAACTTTCTAGTTTTGCCCATTAATCTCCAAGGTCCAGGGCAATACTGGAAATCTGGTCTGGTTCAAAGATTCAAATAATCCTACACTGCATGTGCATTGGGTCTCATCCTGGCGGCTGAGACAGGCCACCCCAACCCACTTGGTGGCACATCAGTGTCAGCCTTATCAGGATAGGTCTCCCCAGACCAACCCACTGGCTGTGAACATTCTAAACTAACACGAGTCTCATTAATTGTCCAGTTTAAGGGTATTACACAGAAACACACCACAAGAACATGAATCAAATATGTACTTTATTCATTTATAATAAACTCATAATGTACATCATTCTGATTGAAGCTAAGGGCATACAAAAACTATCTAACCGGTCCTTAGTCATACCCTGTGGTTTCATGCTTGAACAGACAACATGGAATTCCTTAAGATGTTTATGTGGGTCCTCACATGGAAAGCCATGAAAAATAGGAAGTAATTGAATCAAACCAGAGTTTAGTTCGAAGGCTACCTCAAGAGTGGGATATGACGCCCCTCCCACATCGGTCTATGATGCCCCTATCATCTTATGAAACATTCCAATTGATCCAGTAGCAAATGGATAGCCCAATTTTATGGTGTGTTTCCTCATTACAAAAGGACCCATCTTCATGCTAATGATGGAAGGCCTTTAGAGAGTTCATCATATGAATCTCCCTTTCACATTCGCTCATATTGCAAGAGGGAACAAAGTTATTACACCCTAGTTTAATTTAGGTCAAACCAAAGTGGCTCCCACTAACTTTCATAAAGCCAGATTTAGGTGGGCCCTAAACGGCTAGGATTCCGCACGGATCCTCTTTAGGGAGGTGTGGGGCCCACCACTGAGGGAGATCATCATCCAATGATCTTTAGGGACACCATGGCAATGATGTGCATTCAGCCATGGTGTGCGCAAGAGCCACTATCGTATCAGCATGGGCCAAGTACTTATGGCCCATGAACGTTGTACATCACACATCCATACATCACATGCAAGGATAGAATTGATCCAATCAACTAATATTTGTAAATCCCATTATTAAAGCCCATTTTAATCTATAACATTACTGATTAATATTATCTAGGTATATGGGCTGAATAGGCTTAAGCAGTTCGGCCCATATAGCTTTTTTGCAATTAGTGGGCTTTAGTAGTTTAAATCTCATAATTAACCATCAATCCCTTGACCCAAAAGTGAGAAATTAGGGCTGACATCAGCCTCCATCTAACCAAGATTCCGTCCAACCAGTTCGGACCAATCTGGTTCGAATGGGTCTAGGGTTTGATTTTTACTTAAAGAATTAATTCAAGAAAATGATCTAAAATTAAATTTACTGATTAAAGAATAAACAAGAATCAGTAACAGGGCTGTTCACACATCTCAAACCTGCAAAACAATCGTTAGATCATTGGTTGCAGTTTCATAAACTGTAAATCATAGATTGCGATTTCTATTAATATTACATCATATCGAATTCCTATACATTCAGTCTAGAAATTAAAAAAAAATAATTACAAACCAAAATTAATAGAATTGCAAAATCGCAGATATCCTGTGCCAATAAAGAATTCGATCTCCTTTGTAGGAACAACCCATAAATCAAGAAAATTATAAAGAACAATTCTAAATAAAATTCAGATTTATAAAGAATTAATTTCAGATCATTCGCCCTGTAACTGGGAACCGATTTCCCAAAAAAACCCTAATTTGCGCAAATCGGGTAGAACGCCTTCTGCCCATTTGAACCATGGCTCTGATACCACTAAAGGGATAAGAGATCCATCATATGGATGCCCGAGCCCTACAAGTAGGTTAGGTGAAATTTCAAAAATTTCTCTCTCTCCCATTTGAGAATCACATTCCTTGTTTTAGAAAATCTGCATTTTCAAGGATCAATCTTGAACCAAGAACCGGACCAGATCTGAAACCAAAAAGTAGGAGAGATATACCTGATATAGAGTAGCAGTAACTCCCAATGAAGGTGTTCACGCCCAAAGAAATCTCCAAAGATTGCTCCCATTGAAGATGACACAGTGTAGGGTGGAGCAGAATCAACAGTGTTCTTCCCAAGAACCGAACCCTTCAGCAAGAATTCGATGGAGGCTGTGAGCACAACTTCATATCAGCCTTTCTCCAAAGACTGATATCAAGAACTTTTCTTGATCGCTCCTACAAGAATGGAGATCGAACTGGCAATTGGTGGCAATTGGAGGAGAACGCAGGGAGAAGATGGCGCAGTCACACTGTTGCTGTCTTCTCTCTATGTGATCTAAGATCTGATGACTGGGGTTTTGAGATGTGTTGAATGGTTCGCCCCCTCCTCCTTTTATAGACTTAAAGAGATCAGCTCCTAATCCTATTTGGAGTTTCCTGATTCAAATCCTTATTTGAATCTGGACTCTCTTTAAGTGATAAGGAAAGATCTTTATCTTATCTACAGATTAGATCAGCTCTTCTAATCTCATTAAGAGGTTTCCAGATCCAAATCTCTATTTGGATCTAGACTCTCTGAGTGGATAGGGATAACTCCCTATCCTATCTACTGATCCAAATCCTAGATCCACCCTTTTTTAACTAATCATATTAGACTAGTTCGAAATGGGCTTTAGGCCCAATAAGTTCATGTGCTCAGTAACCCTCCAAACTGCTGCCCAGTTGGGCTTCTTTGTATGGCGTGGGACCCAAACATTGATCTACCCAATTGGGCTTCTTTATTATAAGGCCTGACCGAATACACTGTTATGGACAATGAACCCCAGAGCCCATTACCATGGGCCCTTAATGGGCCCAACACTTACACCAAGTGGTCCCTAGGCCAAGCCACCGTATAAAAACCCAAGGACTGTGGACAGATGCAAGATTAGCCCATCAGGTATTACCCTTAATGGTCTTACACTTAACCTCTCAACCCATAATGATCAAATACTGCCCGACAAGAGAGGACCTCTCCCTCGGCTGCAAGGAACAGTGTTGCACTCTCGACTCATATGGATCCTGGGAATTAAAACCTTTTGCAAACATTTTGAAACCATAATATATATATATATATATATATATATATATATATATATATATATATATATATATATATATATATATATATATATATATATATATATATATATATGTATATCCGTATATAAATATATTTTGCAAAACAAATTTCAATGATTGAAATCGGCTGCCGGCAGTCTTGGTTTCCATCAGAGAGAGTGCATCCCCGATCATTACCTTTGTCCAACAAAGGGGCCGATCCTGTCACTATGATCACCCACTCAGATGAATTCTCAAACTGTCCCAACATACCCAGGTTTTGACTCCCTCTAAGGATCTCCCTGATTGGCAAGACAGCCCAATCCGACACTTAGTGTAGTATCACAAGCAAGTCTAGGTGTCAGGTGTAACTTTCCAATTTTGCCCATCAATCTCCACGGTCCAGAGCAATACTGAAAATCTGGTCTAGTTCAGGGTTTCAAGTAAACCTACACTGCATGTACCTCGGGTCTCACCCTAGTAGCTGAGACAAGCTACCCCAACTAACTTGGCGGCGCATCAATGTTAGCCTTGGCAGGATAAATCTCCCCAGACATATCCAACGACTATGAACATTCTAAACTAACACGAGTCTCATATGTGTCCAGTTTAAGGGTATTACACAGAAACACACCACAATAACTTGAATCAAATATGTACTTTATTCATTTACATTAAATGTCATAAGGTACATCATTTCGATTGGAGCTAAGGGCCTACACTGTCTAACAGTCCAGGGCAATACTGGAATTTGGTTCAATTTAGGGTGTCAAGGAAACCCACACTGCGTGTACCTCAGGTATCACCCTGGTAGCTGAGACATGCTACCCCAACCAACTAGGCAGTACATCAGTGTCAGCCTTGGTAGGATAAATCTCCCTAGATCTATCCAACAGTTATGAAGATTCTAAACTAACATGAGTCTCATAAGTGTCTAGTTAAGGGTATTACACAGAAACACAACACAATGACATGAATCAATTATGTACTTTATTCATTTACAAAAAATGTCATAATGTACATGGAACTGATTGATGTTAAGGGCATTCACTATCTAACAACTTCCACCTTCACTTAGGTCCAATTGGGAACATGCCGAAGTACCATACTTTCCATGTGTTTTCTCAAACACTTTGCGTGTCTGTGGCTTAGTCAATGGCTCTGGCACACTCTCTGCTGGCACTACTTTCTAAATCAAGACATCCCCTCTACCAACTATGCCCCGTAATATATGGTACTTCCTCTCATTGTGCTTCGGCTTTGACTAGGCCCTTAGCTCCTTAGCCTGAGCTATAGCTCCATTGTTGTTACACAATAGTGGAATGGGTGATGTGTTGGACGGAACTACTCCTAATTCCTAAGTGAACTTCTTCATCTAGACGGCTTCTTTAGCAGCTTCACTTGCGGCAATGTATTTGGCTTTGGTTATGGAATCTGCGATGGAACCTTATTTACTGCTTTTCCAGCTAACTGCATAGGTCCCCATTGTAAAGATGTTCCCAGATGTAGACTTTCTATCATCTAGATCTGACTAGAAGTCGGCATCAGTATACCCTTGGATCTGTAGTGAACTACTATCGATTACTAGACAAAACTCTTTTGTCCTTCGGAGGTATTTCAGTATGTTTATCATAGTTGTCCATTGTTCTTTTCCTAGGTTAGACTGGTATCTACTTACTACACTCACTGCTTGAGCAATGTCAAGACGAGTGCATAGCATTGCATACATGATGCTCCCTATGGCTGAGGCATAGGGAATCTCCTTCATGCCCTCAATTTCCTCAGGAGTCTTGGGAGACATACCCTTGGAGAGAGTGACTCCATGCCTGAAAGGAACATTTCCTTTCTTGGAGTTCTCCATACTTTATCTCTTAACAATTTGTCAATGTAAGTAAACTTGGATAATCCTATCATCCTCTTCGATCTAGCTCTATAGAGCCGAAGTTCCAAGATATAGTTCGCTTCTCCAAGATCTTTCATGGGGAATTTCTGTGAAAGCCACACTTACACCGTAGTTAACATTCCTACATCATTCCCATTGAGTAGAATGTCATATACATACAGAACCAAGAACGTAACCTTATCCCCACTGGTCTTCCTGTAAACATGGGGTTCATCCAGATTTTGCTCAAAGTCAAACTGTTTGACAATAGTCAAATCGGATGTTCTAACTCCTAAAAGCCTGCTTCAGTCCATATATCGATCAGTTAAGTTTGCATACCATGTGTTCCTAACCTGCTGAATGAAACCTTGCAGTTACTGCATATAGATATCTTTAGTAAGATCTCTATTCAGTAATGCAACTTTGACATCCATTTGCCAAATCTCATAGTTATGGTATGCTGCTACAGCTAGCAAGATCCTAATAGACTTTAGCATAGCCATTGGCGAAAAGGTCTTCTCATGGTCGATTCCCTCTTTCTGAGTGTACCCTTTCGCTACAAGACAAGCTTTATAAGTCTGAATGTCACCATCTGGGCCCTTCTTCCTCTTGTAAATCCACTTACAACCAATTGTTTTCACCCTTGAGTCCATCTTCTCATGGTCTACAAGAGTCTAAACCTTGTTGGTCTCCATCGAGTCCATATCGGCTTTCATGGCATCCACCCACTTCAAGGAATCTATGTCCAACATAGCTTCTGCATAAGTCGTGGGATCTTCCTCACTTGTCTTGGCTTCCACCATGTAACTCTCTTGGTCATAACCATAACAAACTGGAGGCCTGGATACCTGGGAAGACTTTCTAGGTTGAGTATTTGGAGCTTATGGGACATCTCCCACTACTCCTGGACTCTCCTCATCAAGAACAACTTCTTGCTGAAGATTCTCTAGGATGTAATCTTGTTCTCTGAAATAGGCATTTTGACTACAAAACACCTTTTGTTCTTTCGGATCAGAGAATAGATAACCTATAGAGCCTTTGGGGTAACCTACAAATAAGTAGCAACTAGTTTTAGATTCCAATTTGTTAGCACTACTTCTTTTAACATGTGCCGGACAACCCCAAATCTTCAAGTGTTTCACACTTGTTTTTTTACCGGTCCAAAGCTCATAGGTAGTTTTCGGAACGGATTAGGTTGGAATCCGGTTTAGCACATAAATCATAGTCTCCAATGCGTATCCCCAAAATGATGTACGTAATTCCAAGTGGAAGAGAAGTGATTGGACCATATCCAATAAGGTATGGTTCCTCCTCTCGGACACACCATTTAATTGTGGTGTAGCGAGATGATGAGACCATAACAGGGAATCGCATTCCCAATTTAGAAAATCATATTTTCAATGATCATTCTTGAACCATAGCTCTGAACCAGATCTGAACCAAAAGGAGTAGGAGAGGATTATACCGGATACGGAGAAACAGTAACCCCCAACGAAGGTGTTCACACCCAAGGATGGATCCAAAGACTGCTCCCACTAAAGATGGCGTAGTGTAGGATGGAGCAGAATTAGCAGTATTCTTCTCCAAGAATTCTATCCTTCGCAAGAAATAGTAGGATGGCATGTGAGCACAACTTCCTATCAATTCTTTCTCAAAGAACTGATGTCAAGATCGAATCTTGACTTCTCCCACAACTGGAGATCGAACTGGCAAACAGGGCAACAAGAACARGGAGGCGGCAAGAAAGAATTCTGCAGGGTTGCTTAATTCTTTCATCTGTATTTTCAGCACTAAAGAGGATGTGAATAATCTCTACAAAAGGCTGCCGCCCCTTTCTTTTCTTGTAACCCTAAAGGATCAGCTCCTGATCCAATTAGGACTTGCTCATCCAAATCTAATTTGGATCAGACATCCCCTTAGGTGATAAGGATAAACCCTTATGTTATCTGCATATTAGATTAGCTTTCTCCTAATCTCATTAGGAGGTTTCTAGATCTGAATCACATTCAGATCTGGACTCTCTGAGTGGATAGGGTTAAAACCCTATCCTATCTGCTAATCCGTCTCAGAATTCGCCCCATA
>NW_010729351.1:470485-509992 GCF_000365185.1 Nelumbo nucifera | reverse complement strand
TGAACATTCTAAACTAACACGAGTCTCATTAAGTGTCCAGTTTAAGGGTATTACACAGAAACATACCAAGGGAACATGAATCAAATATGTACTTTTATTCATTACAATAAACTCATAATGTACATCATTCTGATTGAAGCTAAGGGCATACAAAACTGTCCAACATTACTTACTCTTAGTTTTCGAGGCTCCAAATGAGATCCATCTTTATATATTTTTTTAAGGGAAAGGTAAGAATTTACATGCTCATATATGTGGATGACATACTCATAACTGAAAATGTATCTCAAGCTGTGAACAATATTATCTCCACTCTTGTTGCCACTTTTTCAGTAAAGGACTTGGGACTGGCTCGTTACTTCTCAGGCCTGGCGTTCATTCAACAAAAAGGTGGGCTGCTCTTGTCCCAAAGAAGTT
This sequence comes from Nelumbo nucifera, assembly GCF_000365185.1. Next base: position 509,575 of record NW_010729351.1, on the reverse strand, counting down.
ATATTCTGAATTTGTTACAAAGGGTCCACATGCTTCATGCCATGCCCATTTCTTCCCTGATGGCCGCAAGCTACAAGCTATCAAAGATAGGTGGCACATCTTTTACAGACCCCACCGAGTATCGCAACATTGTAGGGTCTTTACAATATATAACCATCACTAGACCTGACATTGCATTTTCAGTCAACAGAGTATGTCAATTTCTTCATTCTCCGTCCATGGAACATTGGGCTGCAGTCAATTGTATTTTGCGCTATTTAAAAGGGACTATTCATCATGGGCTCTTCTTTGCTTCCACACAACCCACTTTCCCTACAAGCCTTTTCAGACGCAGACTGGGCTGGGTGCCCAGATGATAGATGATCCATTGGAGGATATGCAATATTCTTAGGCCACAATCTTATTGTGTTGAGCTCTAAGAAACAAGCAACTGTGGCACGCTCAAGTACCGAATCTGAGTTTCGGGCATGTGCCAATACAACCACTTTAATTCCGTGGCTTAAGTCTTTACTTGATGACCTAGGAATTCTATTATCTCATCCTCTGGTAATCTGGTGTGACAACATCGGTGAAACCTTTTTGGCCTCTAATCCCATCTTTCATGTCAGAACACAACATGTAGAGATTGATTTTCACTTTCTACAGGACCTAGTAACCAACAAGAAAATTGTAGTACAGTTTGTATCCTCTAGTGATCAAATAGTCGATGTTCTTACCAAGCTGTTAAGTGGTTCACAGTTTCAATGGTCCAAGTTCAAGCTTCACGCTCTGAAGGACCGCTCGCTTGAAGGGGGCATGTTAGAGAATACACAGGAGTGCAAGACTCCATGATCAGCTGGAGTCTATCTAGATCTGGATTCTATCCAGTTCATTAGTCCTATCTTATCATGCCTTGTAGTGTACTCTATCTATTAGTACTTCATTGTAATCCTACCTCCCCAAGAATCTGAGTGTAATATAAGCTCTTCAGCTATTAATAAGATCTAGGACTGAACCAGTTCATTCAATTCGGTTCCTAGAATTATTTAAGATTCTTGTTCCCTTTCTAGGTTGTTCTATACAATGTTGTTGTTTGATTGAATCTCTAACTCCTCTCTAGCCTATCTCTAATAGAGATTCATTGTAACTATGACTCTTTGAACATAAATTGCTAACAATCTCAGTCTTTAATTTTGATTCTTTTGAGATTGCTCTAGTAATCAACTTCTTATTGTCTCTTCCTTTATCTCTCATGTTTTTAACTTGGTATCAGAGCCATGTCGATAGAAACTGGAGCTCACAACAGACTAGTCTGATCTCCTCTAACAATAGTCAGTCTGTTCCAGTAATTGGAACATCAGCACTTCCTTCGATTCAGAATGTTACACACTATCTTCCTATCAAACTAGGAAGTAACAACTATCTACTTTGGCATGCTCAATTCCTTCCTGTCCTACGACACCATCATCTCATGGATTTCGTTGAAGGTAAGAAGAAACCACCACTGGAAATCATTCCTAATGCTACCGGTATAGGAATCATCATCAATCCTGAATTTGAAAGATGGATGGATATAGATCAACTCGTACTGAGTTGTTAATTTCTTCTCTCATAGAAGGCATAATGGCTCAGGTTGTGGACCTATCAATAGTAGTCAAAGTCTAGACTACCCTTGCTCAAAGTTATTCCACACACTTTCGATCTCGAATCTTGCAGCCAGACGTCAACTACAAAGTCTCAAGAAGGGATCTCTTTCAATTTCGGCCAACATTGAGCGTGCCAAATCAATTGCTGATAGTTTATCAACTGTGGCTGAACCTGTTCTTAAATCTGAATTAGTACTATATATACTTGTCGGGCTCGGAAGTGAGTATGAATCTGTTGTCACCACTCTCACCAACCGCCCTGATTCTGCCAATCTGGGAATCACAAATATTATGGGCTCTCTACTTAATCATGAAAGCTGGCACAAAGAGCAAGYTCATCGATCAGACTCTCACAATACAAATCTTGCTAGAGTAAGTTTTAAGAACAAAGGTAATTCTCAACTGAAGAACTCTCAACAATTAGCTTATTCATTTAATAACAATAACAGAGGACACGAGTGAGGATGCTCCTCAATTTAATCATAAGTATTATCAACAAAATATGATCCCTAATCAACAAATTCATGGTGGACGTGGAGGTATGGTAACATAATTTGTCAAATCTGCAATAAACCCGACCATGGTGCCCTTCAATGTCGAAAGGCGAAATATGTGCTTGGTGTTTTCAATGATAGAACCAATGAACCTTCTACATTTCATAGTGGAGTTGGGACTCCTCAGTTCTAGAATACTTATAATGCAAGTACCTTTGACGCCAACTGGTATCTAGATTCAGGGGCGACACATCATATGACTCCAAAACTGGAGAATCTCTAGAATCGGACTGACTATATAGGGTCCAACCAGGTGAAGGTCGAGAATGGGCAAGGTTTGAGAATCAAACAAACTGGTTCCTCTACTATGGTATTTAATCAAGATGCTTTTACTTTGAATGAGATCTGTCATGTTCCTTCTATCTGCAAAAATTTGTTGTTTGTTAGTAAGTTCACTAAGGATAATGAATTATTATTTGAATTCCACCGTAATTGTTGTTTTGTGAAGGATTATTTGGGGAGAATACTTCTATGAGGAGTCAGTAGAGATGGCCTGCATAGTTTTCCTTCATCAGCAACAACTTCTCATTCCACAAGCTCTTGTTGGAGAACATACCTCTCTTCATGGATGGCATTTATGCTTGGGTCATGCTGCATTACGTATAGTACATGAAGTTATTTCTAAGCTTGGTCTTCCTTTCCATGGGTCTAGGTCAAGTCAGTCAATTTGTGAGTCATGTCAAATGAGTAAAAGTCATAGGTTGCCTTTAAAATCATCAAATTCCCAGTCCATGCGTCCATTAGAATTAATTTTCTCTGCTATATGGGGCCCTGCTACAATAAAATTAAATAATGGTTATTCTTATTATGTGATTTTTTTAGATGATTTTTCAAAATTTTCTTGGTTGTATCCTATGGCTTACAAGTAAGATGTTTTTTGATATTTTCTTGAAATTTAAGAAGCATGTAGAAGTCTTGTTTAATACAAAGATAAATTCACTCCAATTTAATTGGGAAGGAGAATATCAGTGTCTATCTTACTATCTAGAATCACAAGGTATCTCTCATTGATTGGCTTGCCCCCACACACATGAAGAAAATGAATCGATTGAACAGAAACATCGCTACATCATTGAATCAATGCTATCTCTACTGGCTACCTCCAATCCCCCCTATCCTTCTGGGCTGATGCAGCCGAAACTACCGTTTATTTGATAAACCGATTGCCTACTGCAGTTCTAAGTGGTAAAACTCCATATGAAACACTGTTCCATCGAGCTCCAGATCTCTCTATACTTCACTGTTTTGGGTGTGCATGCTATCCCTTCTTGCAGCCCTACAACAAGAATAAGTTCATGTTTCATTCTCTTCGATGCATATTTCTTGGATACAGTAGTTCTCATAAAGGCTATAAGTGTTTGATGAATCCCTCTTTCCGAGATTGGATAGCACCAACCCTAGAACTGGTTCATCATTGCCAACAAGAATATACATATCGACACCGATCTCAAATTCTTGTCACCCTCCTCTGGCACCCCATGAATAGAGCTCCTATTTGGTATCTCTCATTTCCAGCGATTAGCAACAGAGATCTCCTCTGGCATCTCCATTTTCTAGCAAACAGAATTCTATTACAGGTGACATTATCACTGTTGCGTCACCATCTTCATCTAAACATCTAGCCCGGTTCAAGAGCGCTCAAGAACTTCTGGAAAACACTGAACCAGTCCTACCACCGGCCTGCTCTCACTCAATGCGTACCAAATCCATGATTGGAGCCCTACCCCGAGCTCACACTGCTACAAAGTATCCCATCAGTTCTCCTATCACTTCTCCAATGAAGAGCGAGAACCGAGATCTTTTACTGAGGCCACCAAATCTGCTCATTAGCAATGGGCTTTGTTAAAAGGAATATCACGCATTAGTAGAAAATGGCACTTGGGAATTGGTGCCATATGATCCGATGAATGTTGTGGAAACCAAATGGATCTATAAAGTCAAGAAGAAATCTTATGGCTCCCTCGACTGCTACAAGGCCCATCTTGTCGCCCAAGGTTTTCATCAAGTTCCAGGTATTGATTACTTTGACACCTTCAGCCCCGTGGTGAAACTAGTGACTGTCCGTACAGTTCTTGCTCTAGCCACATCTCACTCTTGGCAGATTTGTCAATTAGATATCAATAATGCATTTCTCCGTGGTACTCTTGATGAAAACATTTATGTTAATCAGTCCAAAGGGTTTATTGATCCAGCCCATCCTACCCATGTGTGCAAATTTCAAAAAGCTCTTTATGGTTTGAAACAAACTCGTAGAGCCTGGTATTCTCGGCTTAGCACAATTCTTACTAACATGGGTTTTCGTAATTCTACTGCTGACCCATCACTCTTTATCTTTAATCGTGGGGGTACAGTTATTTTCATGCTGATCTATGTTGACGATATCATCCTCACTGGGAACTCTGTAGCCACCATTGAACGCCTCCTTCAATCTCTTTCTAGCATCTTTCCTTTGAAGGATCTAAGATCATTGCACTATTTTCTTGGAATTGAGGTCAGCTCATTCTCTGGGGGTCTATTTCTCTCACAACAGAAATACATACTTGAACTTTTGAGTCATATGAAAGTAGGAGTCAAACCGGCAGCCTCCTCCATGGCATCTTCAAGCAAGCTCTCTTGTGACTTTGGTACTCCTATCCCTAATCCAGTAGAATATAGGAGCATAGTTGAAGCTATCCAATATGTCACCATCACTCGGTCGGATATCTCATTTCCTGTGAATAAGGTTTGCCATTTCCTACACTCCTCCACTGATGAACTTAGGAGTGCAGTTAAGTGCATTCTTAGATATTTCAAGGCTACTATCTCCCATGGTCTATAGTTTGACTCGTCTTCGTCAATCCAATTGACAACATATATTGATGCTGATTGGGCAAGTTGTCCGGATGATAGACGTTCCACTAGGGGATACACAATCTTTTTGGGTTCCAATCTCATATATTGGAGCTCTAGAAAACAACCTACCATTGCTCGATCTAGCACTGAATCCGAGTTCCTAACTCTTGCTAATGTGGTCACTGAACTATTATGGATCCAGCCTCTTCTCAAAGATCTTGGTTACCCATCACAACCTCCGATAATTTGGTGTGACAATATAGGTGCCACACATCCCGCGGCTAATTTGGTTTTTCATGCTTGGACCAAACATCTTGACGTTGATTTCCATTTCCTATGGGAACTGACTGTCCAATAGAAAATTCAAATCCGATACATCCCTACTAGGGATCAAGTGGCTGACATCTTCACCAAACCACTCTCGGCTTCACAGTTTGCCGCACTCCGGTCCAAACTTCATGTTACCATGATTAGTTTGCAGGGGGGCGGGGTTGATAGAATAGTAGAAGTTGGCCAACCCACTTATGGGCCATGCAAGCGTCCATGTCAAGCAAACCTCATCACAAACTCAGATGTCAAGCAAAACCTCATCGAAACTCAGATGTGAAGGACTCTATTAGAAATCCTAAGGGATTATCCTAAAACAAGATACGGTTGTTTTAGATAATGTTGTTGTTTAATTCATTCTCTAACTCCTCTCTAACCTATCTCTAAAAGAGATTCATTGTAACTATGACTCTTTGAATATAAATTGCTAACAATCTCAGTCTTTCGATTCTTCTGAGATTGCTCTAGTAATCAACCTCTTATTGTCTCTTCCTTTATCTCTCGTGTTTCTAACTAGGCATCTCTCTCTCTCTCTGCAGAATTTTCTATTGCTATGAATAGGTAATTGTCTGTCTCTCAGACTTAATAATGTAGAATCTGCTCAATCTTTTGTGAAGGAAGAAAAAGGAAGGAAAAAAAAAGAAAAAACAGAGAAATATTACATATTTTGAAAATTTAATGAATTATTAAGGGTGTTTTTGTCTTTTAACATTTTATCTATTAGACTTAACCTTTCAAAGGTCAACAAAGTATGTAAAGCTCAGGGTGCATTTAAGTAGTTTCCTAAATATATGGGGAATGTCGTGTTTCATTGCGGATGTGTATGACATTTTGGTAGCATGAAACACGACATGGGAATGGCACCCCCGGAATGGGAATGGCATTCCTTGGGGTGGGGTCAGGAATGAACATTCCCCCATATGGAGGAATCCCATTCCACCTAGAATGGGAATGGGATTCCCATTCCTTTTAACCAAACATCCAGAATGGAAATGAACCATTCCGATTCTGATTCCAGACTCCTATTCCCTCGAACCAAATTGACCCTTAGTTTTATATATAAAAGTTGGTAGAATGAATATGCCTTCTATAAGCATCTGGTGAGATCAATGCTTTAAAAACAAGAAATGCAAACAGAACATAGGAGTACAAATAGAAGAGGTTCTATGTCTAACCCAAGAAAGGAACATGGATAAACAAAGGCAGGAGATATGCCATAAAAATATATTTGATACCAATAAAAAAAAATATGAGGTGCACACCTTTATAGGGTTGTATTTATAAAAAATTGGAGAGGCTGGGCAAGCTAAATGATATATCTGATCAAGTTCGACCAATAATGGTTCTATGACATCTGCATAAACATTACAGGAATTTTAAGATATGAATGGGGAAATGATCTAATTAAATCCTTAAAACAAAGCAATTATTTAACAGAGTTTTCTTGTATATTCTTAGAGAAGCGTCTTTTAGGGGAAGAGGGGAATTGCTTATTGGATTAAAGGAAGGTGTTTCTCATGGGAGGAGAAATAATTGTCTTTTGTTGTATTCTGGTGGACAATTCTGATTTGCATAATCTTTAAGTTCCATAATGGACCAAGGTTTTCAAAACTGGACCGGATTGGACGGTCGGACCAGAAAAACCAGGAACTAGTCAGGTGATCRGTTTCGCTTTCCCAAAGACTGTTGATTTTGGTCAACAAACCGCTGAACCGGGCGGTTAATTGTTCGAACTGTTCAAAAGGTTTTGATCATTTTTTATTTTTTTAGTTTTTTTTTTATTTTTTTGTCAGAATGGGCCTAGTTTTCGGTTCGAATGATCAAAYTGTTCGACCCGGTAACTAGACCCCTAACTGGTTCGGTTTTAAAATCCATGTAATGAACAATTCTGATTGTCTTCATCCATAGACACAAATATCCTACTAAACCATTTGGCAACTAATTGTCTTCTGTTGTATTCTGGTTTTACTATTATATTCTCTATTTTCTACTATAATTTGCTCCCCACAAACATAAAATTTGCAATTATTACCACAAAATTAAAGCAAAGATCAGAGATACCACGATGAATAAGATCAAATATTGGATGACCAATCCTCCATTTTCTGAAATTGTCCTTTGAAGTTTGAACCAGTGAAGTAGTTATTAGCAACTATCACTCGAGTAAATAAGCCAGTAGCAGACATATAACTACCTAAAGAAAATGATCAATGTATTTATCCAATGACTCTGACCAAAAATAAAATAGTTGATTCCATTTCTGGAATTGGACTTTGCACTTTTGTAGGTATTCTTTAAGGAACAAGGGCACATCCATTACACCAGAATTAGACACATGCCTGTCAAGCAACAATATAGACATGCTTTTAGGAAAGAGAAAAATCTAGGTACCTCATTCTTTTCATTTTCCATCAGTTTGTGCACTAGGTGAGAACCAAGTTTTTGAAAGGTTAAAGGCGGAGGCGAGGCGGTTGGGTGCCAAAGAGGCGAGGTGTAAGCCTCGAGGCGGTTTAAGGCATAAGTCTCAAATTAAAACTAAAAAATTATGAAATTTTGTATAATTATTTGTGACTTAATGTATCAATGGTTCAACACTTGCTGAAATGCTGATTATTCAAATCTTTTCAAGATTACTTGTATGAAGTCTAAGCTAAGTAGTAAGTAATAATTAATTAATAACTATAACTATTATATAAAATTTGGTTTTATAATACAATCTCTGAAGTTTAAACTATAGAAAAAGAAAAGTTAAATGAAAAAAGAAGATGAAATTAAATGAACATGCCTTAGCTCTTAGAGAACACATGTGATACAATCCCATAATGAAATTACAAAATATGAATCCTTCAAGTTCAAAATTGCAAATTCTTATAAAGAAGAACAAATTCAGATTTAGAATTATTCTTTATTTCATAATTCCTATTCAACGTAAAAGATGAACTAATAAGTACTTTCAATCCTTAAAAAAGGAAACAAACTAAAAAAACATAATTTCTATTCAACAATCACCCTACATTCCACATTTCACACCTTAAGAATGGATTAATTCACAAAGCTGTACTTTTCAGATACTAATTCCAAAAACGTGAGTTAAGTAAGACATCTCTAGGGTTTTATATTCAGAAGTTAAATATTCAACTATAAAAGAAAGAAGTTAAATAGTCAAAGGAGGAGGATGGGAACCTGCCAAATCTGCCACCCACCTTCCGTGCACGATTACCCCCACAAATCTTCTGTCCACCTACATAGTTTGAGACAAAAAAAAAAAAAGAAAAAGAAAAAACTAAAAACTGAAAATTTTTCCCCCACAAATCTCCCAAACTTCTGTAGTTCTGATTGAACCCTACCTTGTTTTCATGTTTTTATTTTTTCTTTTATTTTTTTCCAAAATTATCCATGCCAAATTGCATTTTCCCCACCCGAAACTCGTTTAAACTAAGGCTATCACCTCAGGTATTTTGAGGTGAAAGGCCAAAGGCCTACACCTCATACAAACTGAAGCCACGCCATCAAGTGCCATCTATTGTGCCTATAGCCGCTATTACAATGTTTAAGTGTGTGTCATGGATGGGCTATGCATGTACTTTTGTATGGGGGGATTGCCAATGGCATTCTTGTAATTACTTAGTATGATTTTTCATCCTTTTGATGTATCTTTATGTCACTCCTCCAAAAACTTAACGTACTTTTTGAAGGGAGGTAGGTAGTCGAGTGAATCAAAAGCATGTAAAGGTTAAGCATGAGATCCCCTCGACACTGAACTATGTGCTTATGCTTGCCATCCATTAATGCAATACAAGTTGCCTTTTGTCTAATTTGTATGCCATCTTTGTTGCCTTTTCTTGTGTTGTTGATTGTTGCYTAGGCTTACTCGTCACATTCGAGTGCCGCACGGGGCCCCAACGACTAGCCCCGTGACAGTTGGTATTAGAGCAGGAGCTCCTACATGCACATTGGACATTGTCAACCGCCCCTAATTCAATACAATGAAGAGCAACCGTGACATTGCTGATGAAACACTACACGGACCACACCAAGCCCACGACACCAATGAGGCTCCACTCGACGAACCCACCAGGACACAAGCCCCGAAGGGCCGCACAACTAAAGCTAGCAAGCGTGACAAATCAGTCGACCAGCTAGCTAGCATCAACATGCGCATCCTACATTGTGAAGCAACAGTAGGTGAGACTCAAGATCGGGTCGACAAACTCCATCTCAACATGGAGATTGTAGAGAATGTTGTGGTGGAGCTGGAGAGCTGCTTCAACGGAGCCCTCCGAGACGTCCACAACACCTTGCAGCAGTCACAAACCAGCTCTTCCCAAAGCAGCCTTCAAGGCATGATGGACAGCTTCCAAGCGCAATTGGATGAGATGAGGGCTGAGCTGACAATCATGAAAAGAGATATAGCCAATTCCACTAGCTCTTCATCTGCTCCATCCACCCATATCAAGGTGCGCCAACCAATTCCATACTCCGATGCTCGTGATGCTCAGGAGCTTGAAAACTTCTTGTAGCAACTTGATCAATACTTCTCCGCTACTGGCATCCATGATGACCAAACTCAGGTACATACATCCGCCATGTATTTAAATGATATTGCAATGTTATGGTGGCGTAGATGTTGCCAGGACATTGAACGTGGCACTCGGACCCTCAACACCTGGGCCAATTTCAAGAGAGAGATCAAGTGACAGTTCTTCCACGAAAATGTTGAGTACTTGGCACAAGAAAGTTGAAGAACTTAAAGCACCAAGACTCATTACATGACTATGTCCAAGTGTTCTAAGCCCTGACCCTTAAGATCTCTGACATGTCTAACAAAGACCTTTTGTTCAACTTCATGGATGGTCTTAAACCATGGGCGGAGCTCAAACTACAACGGCGTGGGGTGAAGGAGTTAGCAACAGCCATGGCGGTGGCCGAGCAACTAGTTGATCTAAGGAAGTCAGAAGAGGAAGACCATCAACCACAACCCACGTACCAATAGCTTGAGTGGGGGAGATCAGAAATCAACCTCTACATAGGAGAAACCAGTGCCCACTAACAAGCCCAACAATTACCAACAAGGGAAGAAGCCACAAGGAGCCCAAAGCTATCAGGGCCACCGGTTCACTAGGAGACCAATTGCTCCTCCTATACCTTGTTACCTCTACAATGGGAATCATTGGACGAGTGATAGTCCAACACGGAAGAAACTCAATGCCCTCATCGCCAAACTTAGCGACAGTGAAGAGAGTGATGAGGAGAAACCCCCAACGGTGCCAAGAGTAGGTGCCCTCCAACTCATTAATGCCATGGTTAAGAAAGAGGCCACATCCAAGCAGCCCACCAAAGCCCACAAGGGGATGAAATATGTAGACATCACCCTCAACAAAAGGCCAACCCAATCCTTGGTGGACACTGGAACCACCTACAAATTCATCTCGCTTGCGGAGGCAAAGCAACTCGGCTTGACCACCACAAAACAGATAGGGTGGATCAAGGCTGTCAACTCAGGGACCAAAGCAGTAGAAGGCATGGCTCGTGGAGTAGAGCTCCAAGTTGGGTCATGGAAAGGACCCATCAATCTATCTGTAGTACCTTTGGATGATTTTTAGGTTGTCATGGGAATGGAGTTTCTCGTACAAGCGGAAGTAGTTCTCATGGCACACATAGACAGTTTGCTCATCTTGGACGAGTGTTCTCCTTGCATGGTTCTAGTGACAACAGCCTTGAAGGTACATGGGAAGCAACTTTCGGCCCTACAATACTATCAGGAAGCAGATATCCATGAAGCCAGCACCATGCCTACAGGGAAGACCCCGTCTCAATCATCTCACATCAGCACTGTAACGGGTTGGGAAGTCATCACCAAGAAGAAGTCTCCCCCAAAGCCATTCCAACATCAACGCCAACATCAACATCAGCAGCAGTGCCAGTACCAATGTYAGCACCAGCGCCAGCATCAACATCAACAATAGCACCAATGTCAGCGCCACAAGCCAGCAACATAGAAGACTCCTAGAAGACCCAAGGTCATCTCTAGCCACAACCAGTTCCATTATGACAATCAACGGGGAGAGTGAGTACCACCAAATCCACTTAGGTATCCTATTCGCCACCACATTGATCAAGCCAACCCTCGTAGGAGGCTTGTGAGGAGCAACCATTGGGGGAAAAATCATCAGGGGGAACAATACCCGAAAAATCCAAACCTTCATTTTGACCTAGCCCTAGCCACAAACTTTCCTACCACCAAAGCAGAACATCCAAAATCCTACCTTCAAGCAGCCAGGCAAGGACTTAACGTCGGGACTARTCATAGGTTTTCCCACCATCAAGAACACCCTAAAGCCTTTTACCCAACCTCATGCCTGGGCCGTGGAAGAGACCAAGTTCGCGGAGTAGCTGAAGAACCCTCCTTCATCAACAGCAGATCTGAGCCTCAAGCAGAAGCCAGTCTTCGAGGACGAAGACTGAATTGAGTGAGGGAGGCTGTCACAAGTGTTCTCTTTGTTGTACCACCAAATGCCATCCATCGTGCCTACAGCTGCCACTCCAGTGTCCAAGTGTGTGTCATGGGTGGGCTATGCATGTAGTTTTTTATGGGGGGATTGCCAATGGCATTCTTGTATACTTAGTATGATTTTTCATCATTTTGATGTATCTTTATGTCACTCCCCCAAAATCTTAACGTACTCTTTGAGGGAAGGTAGGTAGTCGAGTGAATCAAGAGCATATAAAGGTTAAGCATGAGATCCCCTCGACACTGAACTATGTGCTTATGCTTGCCATCCATTAATGCAATACAAGTTGCCTTTTGTCTAATTTGTGTGCCACTTTTGTTGCCTTTTCTTGTGTTGTTGCTTGTTGCTTAGGCTTATTCATCGCATTCGAGTGCCGCACGGGGCCCCAACGACTAGCCCCGTGACACCTTGGCCTGAGACTGAAGCTACTGAGGCCAGACGAAAATTGTCCGCTTCACCTTGAGGCATACACCTCTGCCTTGCCTCATCCTCCTTTTAAAACCATGGTGAGAACCAATGGACCTAGCTTCTATAGTAACCAAAATTCTCATATTGGACTGCATTAACTTCTTAAGATAAAAAAAAAAGATGATAATAAGAATAATAATAACCAGATAAAAGAATAAGACCTATCTCAAATGAAGAACAAAATTATCAAAAGAGCTACCAAGCAGGAGAACTCAAATTCTAAGAGAAATTAGAAATAAAACTTGTACAAGAGTTGAAGGGATAATAAAAACTTGAGTTTATCTCTTCAATAAAGCACGAACTGATCTAGCAATAAAAAACATGCTAACTGAACCTGCTAGAGCGGCCGATCAACTTGTGAGAGGAGATTTGAAGAGCACTCAGGCAGGAGACTAAAAAGGTTAGATAGAGTCGTATATGTATGCTTTAGATGGATCTTTTGCTTCAAGTCCACTGATAAAGGTTGCATGCACTTTGTTTTCCCAAATAGCAAGAAATCTTCAATGATTATATTTCAAGAAGCTCTAGTGTTTGATCCACCAATCTTACAAACATGGATTTTCATTTAGCTCTATTATTTTCTTTGAAAATGTTGCATCCAATAAGGATATTTGGATCGAAATGAAATGATAGGATACTGGTTCCTACTACATCTCTCAATGTTAAGAACAAAATGATGTGGCTGATAACTTCATCAGGAAATTGACTGGGATGATCCTCTTTGATTTTCTTGATTTCATTTTCAAGATAGAATATTTATATCATGTTTTATGGTTACTACCATATCTGAATAGAGAAATATATAAATTCCTAACCTTACACCATGACAATCGAAATGGATTCTATGAACACCAACAAAGTCCGAATTCTTGTAGGCTCGCCCCTAGGGTAAAAGCAATTGGTTGAAAGTGGATCTCCAAGAGGAAAAATGGCTATAATGGAATGGTTAATACCTAGAAATATCAACTAATGGAGAAAGGTTATACTCAAAAGGAAGGAATCAATTATGAGAAAACCTTATCGTATGTAGACATGTGAAAATTTATTATGGTATTATTGGAAATAGTTGCACCCTACAATAATGGGATTTGGAAAATAGATGTCAAGAAACTAGAACATTGCTAATGGTTAGATACACATGGTGTGTAAGTTTAATAGATTCATATATGGATAAATGCAAGCTTCAAGAAACTAGAACTTTTGATTTGACTCAATTGTCAAATAGTTTAACCTTGAATAGAATCCAAAATAACCTTATATTTACAGTAAGATAATAGGATTAAARGTAATGTTGTATTCCTAATGCTTGATGTGGACTACATTCTCCTCATTAGGAATGATGTAGGAATGTTGTCAATAGTGAAGGTATGACTCTCATATCAAATTTTCATGAATCATTTTGGAGAAGCTTCTTATATCTTACAACTTCGACTCTACAAGGTAGATCAGAGTGATTGATTTGATTGTCATAATCTACTTACATAGACAAGATAGTCAAGAGGTTGAGCATGAAAGACTCAAATAATGAATTCAACATGCAAGACTCCAAGAAGGGATTTATTCCTTACATTGTCATAAGTAATGGTACCAAAGAAGTAGTTTAGATAAAGAAATTCGTTCAAGAGTTAGGAGTTATACCTTCCAGCAATATCACTCATTCCTTTGTTGTGTGACAATATTGGAGTTATTACTAGAGCCAAGCATCTGAGAGCTCACTCGAAGTATAAGCACGTCGAGAGGAAATATCATATCTTGAGGGAAATTGATGGGAGAGGAGACATCTAGATTTAAAAGGTAGTATTGGCAGATAATGTAGTAGACCCATTGACTAAGACACTAATATAGAAAGTGTTTAAGGGACATGGGGACAGTATGGGTTGAGGCTTGTACCTGATTACACCTAAGTGCAATTGGGAGTTGTTAGGCAGTGTATTCCCTTAACTCTAATCAGATTGATATACATTGAATTCATGTATTAATAATATCAATACATTATTTTTTATGTTTGGATTGGTATATTATTATAAATTACTCCTTAAATTGGATACTTATGAGACATGCGTTAGTTTACAAAGTTTTTAAGCATTGGAGTAGTTTAGATATTACCTAAGTTGGTGATCATTGTAATAGGACTAATCCCTTTGTCAAACAAAGTGAATACCAGAGTTTACACTCTCTTTCATAGAAACCTAAAACTACTAGCAATGAACTTCAACTATATTTGAAAGGTCTTTGCAAAATATATTTATACTTATATTATGTGACATTGCACTTTGCAATTAGGGAAGATGTCCTTCCCTATGAACATTGTTTCGATTATTTTGGGCTGATAAGTTAAGATAAACCATTATAGGGCTGAAACATAATGGCTTTATCTTACGTCAATTCATCATCCATGGCTTTATAAGTTGTTTGAAACCAAGGATTACTATTAGACTTAAGTGTTGGGTCCAAATTGAGCCCAATTTGATTGGCTCAGGAGTTCACTGCCCTTGTGCAGTGAATTCGACCTAAGTCTTTCCAAGAATGAGTTGAACCCATGTGGGCTAATATAAGATTTGTGGGTTCTATGCCATACATTATTCAAGCCTAACAAGGCTTGCAATAGTTATGTACATGAACTATTAAAAGAAATGCTCTCTAGCCCATTACTAGTAAGATTACGTGATAACTTAAATTGTTATGTGATATGGGTGGAATATGGGTATAGATATGATTTTGGACTTCTTTTCTCTTAGTGTAATTAAATACCTAATCCAAGTCTAATTTGGATTGGTTCTAATTACATTTGGAAAGATGGTCTATATATAGGGACAGGAGGGATAGGTCTACCAACACCTTTCTAGTCACTCTCTTGCACTCTTTCTCTTCTCTCTGATTTCCCCTAGACCATAGTTCAGACCAGCCAATGAATGGACTATTCTTCCTTCATTCTTTGTTGTGTTATTGAAAAACAAAATGATCAGAATTTAATTGGTTCTCACTATTTCTTACTTCCTAACTTGTTGGAGATCGAATTTAGTTGGTAATTTGTTATATATAGAGTTGACTTCAAGATACAACTTTGCCTTCTTCGGTTAGGAGGCTGAATTAGGTTTGGATTCTAGACATGAACTACTACTCTAGKAGATGCAATTTGTGGATTTCGCTTCAAGTATATTTGCTCGATGTAGTTTAATTTGCATATCAAATCTACTGCGTTTTAGTTTTACATCAATCCACAAAATTTGAATTTTCAAGTACTTTGAAATTGGTTTTTGTGTTTGAATTGATTTTTCTTTTTCTTTTATTTTTGTAATTCAACTATTAACCTTAATAGGTTTTTCCATGAAATTGAATTTTAGTCAATTGAACAGTTGTAGATCTTGTTGATGCATATAGGCAATCATCTTAGCTAGATTGGCTATTTTTTCGGTTGATTCTAATAACCACATGCAATGTGGAAACCTCGATGCAATCTTGTTATGAATGGTAGATCATTTGATCCTCCCTAAGGTCATTATAAGTTCAATTAGTGCACAAATTAATGGTGATTCTTTATTAATCAACTTAGCAATGGATTTCCATCGGCTGCTCCCATACACCTAGAACAAGCCATTTATTAGAACGGACCACTTGATTAGTGTTTGAAAATCAACTTTGATGGAGCACATTGTAATATAGCATCTGGGGCTGGCATCATAATTCTAAACTATCATCGCTCTATAATTGTTTCTTGAGCGGTCAAATTTGTGGCTATGAATCATTGGCTTTACTTGATTCTCAKAAATTGGCTTTCGAGTTGCAATTATCTCATGTTATAATTCAATGGAATGCTCTTAACATGATTATTAATTTACTCTCTAATAGAAGTTAACAGAAATCTAAATAGGTTACTGTTGAATCAAATTTACCTCCATACAGTGTCTTATTCTCCCTCATTATGCAAAAGGGTGGCATAGTCAATTGCTAAGCATGTTCTCTCTTTATCTTCTATGATTACAGAGTCCATGCTACAAATTTTTTTTGGGAGTAACAACTAATATATTTGACCTAAAATATAAGTTAAATACATCTTCAATTTCCAAGAAAATAAATGTTAATATGACATTTCATTAAAAATATTTGTTATTAAAATAGAGAATAATAGATGATGATGACAATGAGAAAAGAGAAGAGATTGAGAAAGAGGAGAAGCATTGTAATTTCAACATTATATTTTTCTTTTTCGCCTCAATGGTGTTGTACTCATGAGCGATTCCTCGTTGATGAGTACCTTTGGCATGCAGCTGTGCATTCCTTCTTGCATACTTGAGTTGTGGAACCAGGAAGTTTCAAGCACTTGGGCATGCATTCGAATTCCAAGCAATGTTGCAAATCCGTCTTTGGTTCTGGTGGTTTCTCAATCTCAGAGTTAAAAGCTTTTACAAGTTCCTCCCAAAATGATCCACATCTTATTTCTTCTACGTGCATAGACATCACCAATGTAAGAACCAAAAGCACTGCAACTACTTTATTGCGGGCCATTTCACTTCCCCCTCTCTCTCTCTTCTCTCTCTATGAAGATATCTTTAAGCCTCCTAGGACTCAGAAGATGCTAGGAGGCTTGTGGATCCTTGAATGTGCAAAGAGAGGAAATGGTATTTATATACCAATTAGTATTTAAGTTTAGGGTAGCCAATTAGTTATGAGGTGACATTTTTTTAGTATTTTTGTTGGGTTAGTTGCAAGGAGATGGTGTGGAGGAAAACGTGGCCATAGGAAATGGTCATGGTGAGTTAGTTCAAGCCTTTGACATTAACCAACTTGCTTATTTTTGGGAGTTCATGATAGAAACCACTCTCACTACTTCAAATGTCATAGGACCCTTGTTAATAATAATAACAAAGCTTTTAACTCAGTTTCTTAACTCAAACAAAAGAGTCACTATAAAGATTTTAATTCAATGTCTGAATGCCTTCTATTCATTTAGTTAAAATGGATAGCTGTTCAAAAACTAAACCAGAATTCTTTAATTTGTTTGGGTAAATAAGAAGCCAAATCCAAATTTAATATGTATTTTGAAGCCAATAAAAGAAATTCCATTCATCAATGGATTTAATACAAGTCAAGGTTCTTTCGACAAACAATCTGTGCAAAAGTCTGGGCATAAGGAGCAAGTGGAAACATGTACCTTGGAACAACCCCATTGAGAAACGACATGAGCTGCAGTATTCAGAGATTAAAGACAGTAGATGACTTGTACAAAGGTGAAGCCATAATGCATGCATAAGTGTACTGAAGTCCACTATTGTGGTACAGATTTGCCAAGGAGACTCAAAAGAGTCCTTCAACAGGAGATTTACAATGGAAAGTGCATCA
The DNA here is from genome assembly GCF_000365185.1 of Nelumbo nucifera. Next base: position 491,917 of record NW_010729351.1, on the reverse strand, counting down.
CCTTTTAACTGAACAGAGGTTAAAAATCAGTATGGTGGCCATTTTTAAGCGTTCCTTAAAAATCATGTGTGAGCATCGTAAAATGACTCATTTGTGCTGATTTGGAGTCGCCACCTATCATTTGATGGAAATAGAGGTGATGAGATCTCCTGGAATTACATAAAAAAATYATTTTTCATTTAATAATGACTGCAAACTGGGTAAGACTCGGATAGGAGAGGGAAGGGGTTAGACACCCCTCTCCTAAGTCCAATAGGTGGGATCCACATGGGATGTCAAACAAGCATAAGCACAAAAACACAAATAAGAAATTATTCAACTAACTAAGAGAATAATAAAGTGAAACATAACAATAAAATCTCCCTAATTATTTATATATTTATTTAATTTTTACTATTTTTATTTTCCATTTTTTATTATTTTTTGTTTCTTTTTTACCTTTTTATTGTTATTTTATTTTTTTGAATTTATTTAATCAATTATTTGTGACAATTCCTTATGGAAGACCATTCGATTTTATATTCTTTTATTTTTAATTTCTTTTTTTTCAACCTTTTACATTTTTATTTCTCTATTTTTCATCTTTCTGATTTTATGCTATTTTTTATTGGATAAACTACCCTGCCTATCTTCTTCACGTAATCAATTCCCTTTCCTCTCTTCTTTATTGAATTAGTTTCATTCATGTAATGAGTTATGGTAATCCAGAGTCTCACGTATGTAATTCATTCAGATCTTGATTAACGCAACAAATATAGGTTTTTTTAGAAGCTAAATTGTAAGATTTTATAACTTAAATCTTCTAATTTGATTGAACCCAATAAAGCACCAAAATGTTGTTGATGTGAGTGGGCAAATGCCCTCGATTTGAATAACCTTGGTGTAAGGATAAATCCTACATCTGATGGTATAGCCTACACCAATGGGTAAAAGTGTCCTAATGCTTAATGTAGTATTATACTTATTATTTGTTTGTTGTTTAACAAACTATTGCCATGTCAGCATAACTTGCTTGGCAAGGTAAATTGATTGGCTAGGTAGTTGAAATATTAGATCCTACGATTAGGAAAAAATGGATTAGAAATTTTACTTGAATCATATTGTGAAAATATGAATATTGAAGTTGGAAATAAAATAGAAGAAGTTAATAATTTATTATTTGAAATGTATACTTTTTATGAATCTCAAATGGGTGGGCATAAGAAATCTTGTATAGGTGCAAATTCTACTTTTGAAACAACTAGTTCCATTTCCAGTAGTGGTGATAAAATTCGGTCTCTACTACATAAGAGGCAGAAATCTATTACCAGTTCATCAACAAGTTCATTTATTGAACTTAATTGTTATCTACAAGCAAGTGTCTCTACTTTAATTGATTCCTACGACAACGAGGGATGGAATAATTTTGATATTTTAGCCTCTAGTGGAAAGGACATGAAAAAAAACTATCTAGTCCTTGACACCATGGCATGTGATCTACTAACCCCTCTGGTATTTATAGTTCCATCGGAGTCTTGTTTTAGTGCAGGTACTGAGGTGCTAGACAACATGAGAAGTTGTATGAATAATGAAAGTTTGGAGATGTTCTTCTACCTTAAAGATTGKCCTTGGATGTTGAAGATAAATTACAAGACAAAGGAGGGCATGACAAAACACCTAGTGTTTCACCTGAAGCAAATGATGACGATCAAGGAGATGATTAGATGAAGATGCAAGTGGAGGTGGAATTTGAAGAAAAATGATGAAGTCAATCTTTTTTATTCTTTTCTATACTCAATATTTCATTATTCCAATTATTGTAATATTTTTTTCAATTTTTAAAATTATTGTAATTTTTTCAATTTTATTTATATTAGTTCTTATCTTTTCAACAATAAAATTTTTTACTTTCAATTTTATAATTGTATTATATTTTTTATATTTTATTCCATTTTCTATATTTCATTCATCCATTGTCCATTAACCATTGTATTGATCAAATTCAAGAAATAAAATTCCTACTTTTTTCAATTTGTTGTCCATTTTGTATTTTGTGAAGTATTTTAAGTATTTTTTAATTTCTTTATTAGAGTTAGAAAATAACAAACAGAAATGTGTAATGGTTCAAATGGTTGGGGTCCTCGAACCTTCTTCAATTTATARATAAATAGATTGAGTATGAATACAACACAACTATTAGAGTTTGTGTACAATACTCAAGTTAGGAGATTAGTCTGAGTTATGATAGGACTCTATATAGGGAGAGATATAGAAGTTATCAAGATAAGAGAGCAGAGAACAGTTAGAGATTAAGTAGAGTGAAGCCAATCACAAGTATGGATCATAAGATTATCTAGTGACATGTCACCATTATCCTTGATATGCCCCCTCAAGCAAATGGTCATATATAGGAAGCACGTGTAGTTTGTCTATTATCAATGCGAACCATAGAGATGATAGAGGCTTAGTGAAGATGTCAGGGAGCTACTTAAGAGATGGAATGTGATGTAACTGAAGTGAGTGCTTAAGGAGGAGATCTCGGAGAAAATGAAATCAACCTCAATGAGGTGAGTGCGAGCATGAAAAATTGGATGAGTGAAAAGGTAGCATGCACCCACATTATCACAATAAAGAGCTGGAACCGAAGGCAGTCAAAATCCTAGGTCCATTAGTAGAAACTGTAGCCAAAGTAATTCAGTGGTGGTATTGGCAAGAGAATGGAATTCAGCCTCTGCACTAAACCGTGCAATGGTTAATTGTTTCTTAGTACTCCAGCTAATAAGGTGAGAGCAAAGATAGATGCAATAACCATGAGTAGATCGTCGATCATATAGGTAGTCGTCCCAATCAGCATCAAAAAGATAGTTAGGTGAATAGATGATTGTGAGGAGAAGAACAACGCATGATCTAAGGTGTGTGTGTTTGAGATGCTGAAGAATGCAATTGATTGCCACCCAATGTTCATCAGTAGGACTATGCAAACTTGACAAGCCTTGCTAACTATGAAGCTGATGTCAAGGCAGGTGAGAGTAAGATACTACAAACCTCCAACAATACTCCAATACTAAGAAGGGCCAGAGAGAGGGGAGCCATTGAGGCTCGAGAGCCTAGTAGAGGCCGCCATTGGAGTAGAGAGGCAGCTTCACACCATCAAGTCTAGCACGATGAAGGAGGTCAATAATATATCGATGCTAGCAAAGATAAAGTCCATTTGTATCTCGTTCTGTGAGCTTCAATCCCTAAGAAATAATGTAGGGAGCCGAGATCCTTGAGTTTGATGGAACATGCTAGGCTATTAACCAAGGATTGAATGAGAGTTGGAGAGGTTCCAGTAAGGAGTACATCATCCACATATAATAACAAATAAACACGATGGCCCCCTCTAGAGTAAATGAAAAGTGATGGATTGCAACAAGAAGTGTGAAAACCTAGCTCAGCAAGTTTAGTGATAAGCGGAGAGAACCAAGCCCATGGGGCCTGTTGAAGTGCATAAAGAGTTTTGGATAATTTGTGCAAATGAGAAGGGCGAGCAACATCTTCAAAGCCCTTTGCTGCCTCACATAAATATTTTTCAGTGACAAACCCATTGAGAAAGGCATTGTCTAAATCCAGTTGGCGAGCATCCCATTGATGGGAGACCGTAAGAGACAAGGTAGTGCATATGGTGTTTGGTTAACTGCAAGGCTGAAGGTGTCAAAAAATTGACTCCCGGTATCTAAGTAAAACCTTGTGCTTCCAATCGAGCCTTATAGTGATCCATACATCCATCCAATTTTCTTTTGATTTTATATACCCATTTAGAACCAACCACATTCATGGAAGGTTGATGCAGTAGAAGCTCCCAAGTCCCATTGTTAACTAGAGCATTGAACTCTTTGGACATKGCATCACACAAATGTCTATGTTTGAAGGCTTGGGAGTAAGAGGTGRTTTCGGACTCAGTAGCTGCAATTGAAGCATTAAAACAAAGAGGTAGAGGGTACCGAGTAGTGGAACTCATGGATTGGGTTACCATAGAATGAGTGTGCCTAGTAGGAGCGGGAATCGGTTGAGTGGTATCCAATGTATCCTGAATTAGTCGAGTACGTGGGCAAACCAGAGGTAAAGAATCATAGTCATCCGAGACGGGATCTAAAGCCACAGAAGCAGACCCATGGGCAAATAAAGGTGATGACGCTGAGGGAGAAGAAGACTGTGAGTTGCCGACTGGTGTCAATGCCAGACTTTGTACTGGAGCCATATAAACTGGAAGTAGTGAGGCACCATTGGTGCTGGGAGCAGGAGATGATGTTGGTGGCGGCAGACCTGGAAAATATTGTTCGTCGAAGACAACATAGCAACTAATATATAATTGACCAGTTTCAACATCATGGCAATGATAACCTTTGTCAGAGGAGTTGTAACCCAGGAAGATGCAAAGCAAAGACCTGAATTCCATCTTGCAACGATTATACGGTCGCAGAAATGGATAACAAGTGCAGCTGAAAGTGTGGAAAAGAGAGTAATTTGGTGTTCGACCAAATAAAATTTCATAAGGAGACTTGCCTTTGAGTGTTAGTGTGGGAAGGCGATTGATCAGAAAAATTGCAGTTTCGACGGCATCGGACCAAAAAATCTGAGGAAGAGAGAAGGATGCCAGTAAGGTGAGGGTGGATTCTATCACATGATAATGCTTTCGTTCAACAGTACCATTTTGTTCATAAGTGTGTGGGCAGGCGAGCCGATGTCCAATGCCTTTTGAATCGAGATACTGTGAAAGCCTCTGGTATTCACCTCCCCAATCAGATTGAAAAAATCTAATTTTTACATGAAATAAATTCTCAACATGCCTTTTCAACTTAAGAAAAATGTCCAATACATCAAATTTTTGGTGCATTGGAAAAATCCAAGAAATTTTTGAGAAACCATCTACAAATAAAACATAATATCTAAAACCACTACAAGAAAAAACTAGGGTTGGTCCCCATACATCTGAATAAACTAGTTTTAAAGGACGACTATAGGAAGTAGACAATACTGAAAGGGGAAACGATCACTTTTTCCTAGCTGACATACCCTACAAACTTGTGAATGAAACGAACCATTATATAGAAGACCAAACTGTGAAAGAACTCGTTGAACAATTCTAGTGGAAGCATGCCCAAGTCAATGATGCTAGATTTGAATTGATGCTTTCTCACCAATAAACGCAACAACACTACCTGATGATGTGGAAGAATCGATGGTTGCTAAAGTAGAAATTGATAGAGACCACCTTTACTAGGTCCTCGAAGTAGAACTCTCCCCGTACGATCCTTCAAGAGAAAATGAGAGGGATGAAATTCAAAAATAACATTGTTATCCTTAGTAAACTTGCTGACTTAAAGAAGATTTTTTTGTAATTGACGGGACATGATAAATATCTTGCAGGAAACTCACCACAGTCTAATTGAACCTGAAGATTGTGCAGTTCAGACGTGATGTGATGTGTCGCTCCTGAGTCCGAATACTAGGCCGGATCAAACTGTGATGAGTTACTAGTGCAAAATGCCGCTGGTTCAATAGTAGGGTTCAAAGCAGATTGTTAATCACTACCAGTGAAAGAAATATCAAACCGGCGACGACACTTCCAAACTCCATGGCCAGGAATGTTAAATAACTGACAAATAATGGTGTTGCCATGTCCTTTACCGCATCTTGAACCATTAGTATAATTACCAGACTGCCTCTGCCTTGTCTACACTGGGAGTTATTGCGCGGCTACTGAGAGCGATTCTTGTTGCTAGAGGAAGCAAGATTGGTAGAAGCATTATCGTCGGTCATAGTGTATTGATTCTCTTGGAGACAAGATTCATGGTTAAGCAATTAGCTAACAATATTAGAGAATCTCAATTTATCAAGGTCAGATCGATTAGTAAGAACAATAATAATTGAAACAGTAACAATATTCAGGTCCAAGTCCAACCAAAATAAATAGAACAAGATCTTGTTTTGAAACAGGTTCAGAAATAGCTTAAAGATTGTTGGCAATAACTTTGGCCTTTTGAACATACTCAAAAATAGAAAGAGTAGCCTTTTTGAGACTTTGAACTTGTCTCTTTAACTGAAGAATTCCAGATCTAGAGTGTGAAGCAAATGAGTCTTCTAATGCACCCCATACTTCGACTGATGAAGACATACCTACAACTTGAGTGAGGACGCCTTATGTGAGAGAAGAAACTATCCAACTAAGTACCAATTGATCCAACTGGTACTAATGATTAGATGGTGGGTTGAAGGTCTTGCTTGTTAGATCCTCTGGGTCATCGATCTCTTCAGGACGGGCAAGAGCTTTTCCTTCTACCATTCCCATGAGTTTATGGGTTCTGACAATTGGGAGAAGTTGTACACGCCATAGGAGGTAGTTGTCGCTATTCAGCTTGATGGGCAAATAATGAGTGATGTTCGGCATCAATGTTGGTGCTCCTGGAGTCATAGCTGAAGCCAACGATCCAAGACTATTGATCCCTCCTTCGATCGATCTGTTGATTGACAGCATTATGAATTGGCTCTGATACCAAGTTAGAAAATAACAACCAGAATTGTGTAATGGTTTGAATGGTTAGGGTCCTTGAACCTTATTCTATTTATAGATAAATATATTGAGTTTGAATACAACACAACTATTAGAGTTTGTGGACAATACTCAAGTTAGGAAATTAGTCTGAGTTACAATAGGACTCTATATAGGGAGAGATATAGAACTTATCAAGATAAGAGAGCACAGTTTGAGATTAAGTAGAGTGAAGCTGATCGCATGTATGGATCATGCGATTATCTGGTGACATGTCACCATTATCCTTGATAGATATTTTTATTTTTCCAACCCAGGCCCACACAGGATCGGACCCGTGCTAGCCCGGTCTACACTTTGCATGGACCGGTCCAGCACGACCTGATTTATACCTCTAGTTGTAAATCCAAATCAGCCCAGATGAGCCTTTTTTCAACGCTCTGAAATGGCTTTTAAGAAAGGCTTGCAAATGGCACTATAATGGTTTTAATGTCTGTTCACTTAAAAGGTGATGCACATTCGATTGTAARGCTCCCGTTGAAGGACTCTCTTGAGTCTCCTTGGCGAATCCATACTACAGTAGTATATGTGTGCCTTCACCTTTGTACAAGTCGTCTAATCTCCTTACCCTATGAATACTGCAGCTCATGTCGTTTCTCAACCGGGTTGTTCCAATGCACATGTTTCCACTTGGTCCATATGCCCAGGTGATGAATGGAATTGCTTTTATTGGCATCAAGAACAAAAGTACATGGTAAATTTGTACTAAATTTGTTGTTCAATGAAATTGCTTTCATTGGCTTAAAAAAACATGGTAAATTTGAATTTGGCTTCTTATTTATMCAATGAAATTAAAGAAATCTGGTTTTAATTTCGGATAAAWTATAAAGACACCCCTTGTATTATAGGGTCTGTGACAAAGACCCCCTGTACTTTGTTTTGCGACAAAGACSCCCTTTACTATGACTGTGAGACAAAGACCCCTTCRTTAGCCTTCCATCAAAGCCGTTACAATATCTTTTAATCCCCATACTACCCTTATAATAATTAAACGAGAAAAAAACTGTTCATCTTCCCGGACCTTCCAACCCTTCCGTTCACATTTCTCTCTCTCCCTCTCTCTCCTCTCTCTGCCCCGAATCCGATCTGGTGGTCGGTCAAATGGCCGAAGACGGCTCCAGAACCAGTGGCCTCAACGAAGCCGGCTCCAGCTCCAAGGATTTCCAACAAGATCAGAAACACGAAGGTTGGCTTCAGCTAGGAATCGGTGATTACGTGGCGGGAAGAACCGAGTTTAAGCATAATCAGATGGAACCAACCACTCCAACAATCAGATTGGTGGAGCTCGATCTATTACCACCCAGCGGCAGTAGTATTAGCAGCAGCACACAACAAGTTAAGCCATTATTAAATCTTTTCTCCAATATGAACGAGTTTAGAGGTCATCATGTTCTAGTGGTGGTACCAGTATCATCAGTTACGCCTTTGTTCTTGCCGCACCCGAGGACCAGTTTGAGTTTTCCTCAACCTGAAGTCCCATGGGGATATAGGCCTAACCCATGGAACCCAACAGCTTCATCCTCTTCATGTTCTCCGATGCTGCTGCCTACAACTTATTATGCTCGATAGTTTCAACAACCGGCTTTAGATGTTGCCAGTCCGAGTTCAGATGTTAGAGTCGTCGAGGCTCCTCCGAGAACGCAACCCGGTGTTTGGTTTATTCTCCAAGCATCACAAAATCAGTAAGTACTAAGTAGATAGAAAAATCAGATCATGAAGAAATAATGGAAGAAACCCAAGACCCTATTCTCTCTTTCATTTTTTGATTTAGAGTCGCTTCTAATTCATTTATTGCACCTTGCTGCTACTCAATGCGGAACAAGAGAACCCTTCTTGCCTCACATACCCAAAGCTACCTAAGAATCAAGTAAGTCTGTTACTTTTTCTTCCTTTCTTTCTTTCTTTTACCTCCTTTTCTGTATGTCTGTGCTTTATGTTAATTTCCTGAAAGGAAAACCGTGGTTATTGGTTAAAACAATTCCTCGTCTAATCAACAGCATTTGTCCCTCCCCCCCTAAATTAATCTTGTCTTCTACAGAGATGGGAGAATGACAGTTCGATTGTTGATGAAATATCTGGTTAACAAGCTCAAACTAGAAAACGAATCAGAGTACTTAAAACCATCTTTGCATCTGTTTCACTTCTAAATGCTTATAGAATTAATGGTTGGTTTGGTACCCTGTGCCATATTTTTTTTTTATTTATTTTTAGCTATTTGCATACTAAAATCGCAACTCATGAATGCAAAATTGACAAAACATTAGTTACCCTTACAGACCAACACCAACCTCATAGAGGAGGCGCAGTCATTCACTCTTTCCGTGTCTTCCTCTGTTTTTTGAGGAGAGAGAATAAGAGATGGAGGAGGCGCAGTTTGCCGAGTTATGAGGCGTTGAACTGAAGGGTCGTAACCATCCTTTAGCTCTCCACGTGGCCAAAGAGAGGACGGTGAGGGAGAGGAAAAGAGAAGAAAGGCAAGACAATAGGTTAAATAGGTTTTAAGAGAAATGGGCAAAACAAGAAAATAGAAAAATTTAGTAGGATATTTTGATAATTTAACACATTCTGTCGTCTAACTTAATGGTCAAATGGGGTCTTTATCTCATAGTCATAGTAGAGGGGAGTCTTTATTGCAAAACAAAGTACAGGGGTCTTTGTCACAGACCCTATAGTACGGGGGGTCTTTGTAATGTACCCTTTAATTTTTCATCAACTATCAATTATTTTAACTAAATGAATAGAACCCATTTACACATTGAATTAAAACTTTTATGGTGAGTACTTAAGAAACTGAGTTAAAAGGTTTGTTATTATGAATGGTTCCACAACATTTCAAGTGAGTTGGCACATAATGCCTTTTTTACAAGCCTGACAAGGAGAAGGGTGAAGCGGCTGTTAATTCTGTTGGTTCAAGTCGGAACTGAAGATGGATCAGATTCTCATAGTGTTGATGGTTCTAGTGATGTGGGTGTTGGTGATGCCTATCAATTCAGTCGTATACTCGTATCGCTGGCTCTAGGAAAACTAAGTAACTTGAAAGGATTTTTTTTGGTGATATTTGTGTCGGATTAGACCAGAGATGTTCTATGCAAGGCTTTTAAAACCGAATTAGACAGCAAACCGCTATGCAAGGCTTTGGACTGTATGAACGCCCGTTCCGATAAAGAAAAATAAAAAATTAAAAAAAGAACAAAAAAAAGGTAAAAAAGTCATTGTCGGAACCGAAGGTTTGATCGCCCGAGTCAATAGTTCTTTCACCAAATCAATGGATTTTGGCCAGAAAACGGTTTTGGAATGAAACGGAATCAATAAGTTATCAGTCCCAGCCGGTTTTTCAGTCTAACTATCCAATCTAGTCCGGTTTGAAAACATTGGTTCTTGAGGGGAAGTACAAATGGCAGGCGTAGATGGTCCTTGATTGTGTTGTACATTTTTATGTTTATTTAGGAACACGTGCAAGGCACATGTGAAAAATAAAATTATAAAGGCATGTGTAAGTGATTCAACTTTTTATGATGTAGATCCATTGGACCAGTATCCTCTATATTTCCCTTGTAATAGTAAATTTGCATGTGATAATTTTTTATGATGAAGAAAGTAATATACATTCAAATTATTTTAAATTTTGTATATATATTTCTATGTGTATAAAATAATTCTATATTAGAGATGTCAAAAATGTTTTCTAAAAATATTATATATTTTTTGTATTCTTATCTTTCTTTAATTTTTATAATTTAATTATGACATCATGGCTTGACCCATTTCACTTAGATGGTTGATCTTACACACCACTTAGACAAAAGGTCAATTTCATTTTTCATTCAATTTTCTTTTAAAAGAAAAGAGATTTATATTGTTAAAAGTATTGGATATAGATCTAATAATAAAATTTATTGGTGAAAAAATATCTTAAATATATTATTTAATGAGAGAGAATGGACCTTAGCACATCAATTATGTGGGCATTGAATGGGGTGATAACTAATAGTTCAAGTTACATTTTTTACCATCACAATTAAAAGGAACTTAATTACATCTTTACATTTTTTTTATATTTCCATGTGTATAAAAATAATTCTTATTTATGACACTTGTTTTGTTTAATATGATGAATAGACAATATTAGAGATGCATCCAAATGTTTTTTTTGAAAAATTTATGTATTTTTTCATGTTTTTAATTTTTATTATTTAATTATGACTTTAAATATTAACACATTTGGCCTAAAAGTTGAATTGTTGACCTAGACCAAATAAGAAATCAATTTCATTTTCTGTTGGTTTTTAAATTTGTATTTCATTTGCATTATCAATAAAAACAATTCTTATTTATGACACTTACTTTTTCTTTAATATGATTAATATAAATTTTTTCTACACCATTATTTAATTATGACATCATGGATTCACCCAATTGGCCTAGATGGTTGAATTGACTTACCCACCACTTGGATAGGAGAACGGTTTTGTTTTTGTTTTTGGTTAATTTGAAAAAAATGATAAATTTCTGAAACCTCTTCTAAAGTTTGACCATTAGTTAAATCTCCCCTGAAGTTTGGTAATTGCAACCACCTACCTTGAATTTTCAATTACATTTGAAAGTAGACCTCTCTCAACAAGAGGCACACAAATGTCCAAAACACCCATGCAATTACTATTGAGGCTGGTTTTTACATAACAAGCAATACAAACTTTTTGGCTCGATTTGATAGGAGTACAAATACAAATATGTAGAGTGCAAAACCTTATATTTTGTATTATTTTGAATGTATTTGCACTGTACATATTTGTATTTGTGGTCTTACCAAACTAAGCCTTAACTACAACAACAAAAAAAAAAGAAAGTTTAAAATTGCAACTTTACTTTTGAGGGATTCATATGAAGGGAAAATTTATAAAATAAATCAATTTTGAAAAAGATTGGAAGGGTTTGGGGTAGTAATTGATATGAAGGGAAAACTTAGAAAATAAACATTTTAGCATGGTTATTTTGGGCATTTTCATGCGTCTTGTTAGAGAATTATAAGAGAAAGGTTCTACTTGCAATTACCAAACTTCAGGGGAGGTTTTCAGCAATGGTCAGAAACTTTAGGGGATGTTTCAGCATTTTACCCTTTAAAAAAATGGGTTTCATATTGTTAAAAAATATTTCTATATTTGATAAAGATCTAATTATTAGAATTATTAAATATTAAATACCTTAAACACAAGATTTAATGTGAGAGAATATGAGTTAATACCTTAAATATAAGATTTAATGAAAGGGAATTAAATAAGGTGAAAATTATAAATGACATTACATTATTCACCCTTATAATTAAAGAGGGATTAAATTCAAAAATAGGGGTAGTTTAGTAAAGTTCCACACTGCAATTGTTACATTTAATAGTATAAATAAATATACTATATGTATGCATGCATGCATGTATGTATGTATGTATGTATGTGTGTTTGTATGTGTGTATGTATAAAATAAAACTAAATATACACAAAAGTTCCGACTTCACGTGGATTGTATGTGTAAATTTTAAATTATAGGAAAAATTATTATTATTAAATTTTGTATTCCATTTCCATCAAAAATAAAAATCGATTTTATTTTAACAATTAATTTTATTTAATATAATGAATATATAACATTTGAAATGTTTCCAAATGTTTTAGATAAAATTCTATATTTTTTCATTTTTTTGTGTTTTATCATTTTCTAATTACCATGGGTTTATTTGAAAAGTTGGATCATTGATCCACCATGCATCTAGATAGGAAAATAACTTTTCTTTTTTAGATCAGTTTTAAATATATATTTCATTTGCATTATATAAATAATTTTTACTTTTTAGACTTGATCTTTGTTTGATATAATTAATACATCAGAGATGTATACAATTTCTTTATTCTTTTGATTATTTGTACTTTTTTACTTTTTAAAGATTTATTGTTTAATTATAACATCACCAGTTAATCAATTTTATCTTTGATAAAATTAATTTTTATGTATAATACTTATTTTCTATCAATATAGTGAATGTATAATATTATATATGTACATAGTATTTTATTTTTTATAAATATATAAAATTATATTTGTACCCAAAATTTTCACTTGTTTTTTATTTTAGTGATTCTTTTTATTTTCTGTTTTTAAAAATTTTATTATTTGACTATGACATTATGCCATTTCTAGGTCAATTTTAGATTTGACATTCCACTTTCATCATTAATAAAAACACTTCTTATATTTTATGTTTACTTTGTTTAGTAAAATGAATATACAACATTAGAGATATGCCCAATTGTTTTTGTTTTTTTCTATATTTTATATTTTATTTATTTTATTATTAAATTATGGCATTGTTAATTAACCCATTTAACCCCAAATGGTTGAATTGCTTACCCACCACCGGGATGGAAGAAAATGGTTTTGTTTTCAAATTATTTTTTAAAATATTTATTTTTATACTATTAAAATTAATGTTGTGGATTTAATTAGTATAATTTAAGAATGAGAAAAAAATCTCAAATATAGGATTTAATTAAAGAATATAATTTAGATATGAGATTTAATGAAAGAGAATAGGAAAATAATTTTATTTCCAATTGGTTTTAAATTTTATATTCCATTTCCATCATTAATAAAAATATTTCATATTTATCATAATAATTATTGTTTAATATGTCAAATATATGATATTAAAAATGTTACTGGAATTTCTTTAATTTCTATATTTCTTTTACATTTTATCTATTTTTGAATTTTTTTATTATTTAATTGTGGAAACATGAGTTAGCCCATTTGAATCAAAATGGTTTAATTTCTTACCATCACCTAGATGAAAGCATTACTTTTTTCCTTATAGATTTTAAGAGTACAAGTTTTTATGTTATTGGAATAATTAATTTATTATGTATGGATTTAATTAGTGGAATTTAGTGATGAGAATAAATAAAAATACTAGTATATGATTCAATGARGGTGAATAGGAGTTAATACCTTAACTTAAATGTGAGATTTAATGAGGGAATTGAATGCATTGAATAATAGTATTCAATTTACAACTTTTACCCTCACAACGAAACTGGATTCAGTCAGTGCAAAGTCCATTCGAATAACCATTATAGCCTTGCATTGAGAATATCTCCCCATGAAATAAAGAACAGAAGTACAAAGATATTCCCGATGCAAGGCTGTAAAGGCTGTTCAAGCTGTGTTCAAACAGGCCTTGTGCTGACTGAAGCTGGTCTCCCTCACAATAAAGGGACCATATATATTTCAAAAATGAGATATTTTAATCAAGAAAAATTTCAGAAATTTTAAATGCTATTCGCACTTTGTATATTACTATATAGATGTATTTTACTCTCCTAATCTCCTGTTGGACATCTTGTGGATGCATGTGGCCAATCGTGTTTGCTGGATTGGTTACTTTCTGGGTTGAATCTAATGAYTCCATATGTGATGTGGAATGGTCGATACAATATTGTTATGAAGGTAGACCATTTGCTCCTTCATGGGGTCATTGGTTCCATTATTGCACATATTAATGGTGTTTCTCTATTAATCAACTTATGTATGAATCAGAACAGAATTGTGATGTAGCATCTGGGGCTATATTGTGCCTTGTGAATCATTGGCTTTACTTGGTTTTCTTAAGTTGGCTTTGTAGCTGCAATTATCTCATGTTAGAGTTGAAGGGAAAGCTCTTAACATGATTATTTAACTCCCTCTTAGAGGTTATCTGCAATCTAAATTGTCAATCCTAGGTTACTTTTGAATCGGATTTATCTCAATATATGTTGTCTTATTCTCTCCCTGGTAATTATGCAAAAGGGTGGCATAGTCAATTGCTAAACATGTTCTCTCTTTATCTTCTATTATTACATAGTCCATGCTCCAAATATTATTTGGGAGTAACAACTAATGTATTTAACCTATAATATAAGCTTCAATTTCCAAGAAAATAAATGTGAATATGACATTTCATTAAAAATACTTGTTATTAAAAATAGAGAATAATAGATGATGATGACAATGAGAAAAGAAAAGAGATTGAGAAAGAGGAGAAGCATTGTAATTTCAACATTATATTTTTCTTTTTCGCTTCAATGGTGTTGAACTCATGAGCGATTCCTCGTTGATGAGTACCTTTGGCATGCAGCTGTGCATTCCTTCTTGCATACTTGAGTTGTGGAACCAGGAAGTTTCAAGCACTTGGGCATGCATTCGAATTCCAAGCAATGTTGCAAATTTGTCTTTGGTTCTGGTGGTTTCTCAATCTCAGAGTTAAAAGCTTTTACAAGTTCCTCCCAAAATGATCCACATCTTATTTCTTCTACGTGGATAGACATCACCAATGTAAGAACCAAAAACACTGCAACTACTTTATTGCCGGCCATTTCACTTCCCCCCTCTCTCTCTCTTCTCTCTCTCTATATGAAGATATCTTTAAGCCTCCTAGGACTAAGAAGATGCTAGGAGGCTTGTGGATCCTTGAATGTGCAAAGAAAGGAAATGGTATTTATATACCAATTAGTATTTAAGTTTAATTTAGGGTAGCCAATTAGTTATGAGGTAACATTTTTTTAGTATTTTTGTTGGGTTAGTTGCAAGGAAATGGTGTGGAGGAAAACGTGGCCATAGGAAATGGTCATGGTGAATTACTTCAAGCCTTTGAACATTAACCAACTTGCTTATTTTGGGGAGAAATTTTTAATTCAGTTTCTTAACTCAAACAAAAGAGTCACTATAAAGATTTTAATTCAATGTCCCATTAAGTGTGAGGCCACGCATATATTGTGGTAGGGACTTGCCAAGGAGACACAAGAGAGTCATTCAATTGGAACTTTACAATGGAAAGTGCATTATCCTCACTTTCTAAATGAACATATATTAAAACTAGCATAGAGGCCATTTACAAGCCTTCCTTAAGTGCCAAGCTTCAGTCTCCAACTCCGAAATGCACTATGGCCTTAGTATGAATAATGATGTCGATACCACCAGTTCGAAATTGTAGAGCCCAGAGCGCCATCAACATTTACTTCTAGAGTACCCAGGGGAGGTTTCAATCAAGAGACTTGTAGGTGTGTAGGATTTAGGATGAAAAGGTTTTGCCTCAAAAATAAGAATTAAAAGTTACAAGAATATAGGGAGCAACAACATTTTCAAGAACCTGGTCCCATTATTTGGATGTTTGTGATGAGTTCACTGGACCTAACTAGAAAAGAATCAAAATCACTTCATGTAACTTTTAAGCATATTATATATGTTAGATTAAATAGCAAAAGGAAAAATATAATTGCGTAGAATAATAACGTTTTTATCATAGAATGGTCAAATATCTAATAATGAAGGTATCTATTTTGTTGGATGGAAAATAAGAGGGAAACATTGATGAAGTACGAGATTCATATTTACCAAGTCAATGCCATTGCAGAATCTCTATCTTAGTTAATTTATCAAGTTAGAATTACAATGGGATTTCTGAATTTGTATTCAATTAGAATTTTCTTTTTTGAAAAGATTTAATTAGTAGGATTATGATAAGGAGTGTTTTATTAGGAAAACTTCCTTGTAAGAGGCATAAGGGTATAAAGAAGTCTATATAAAGAATAGTTACGGCAAAGCTGGGGGAGTTTTTAGTTTATTTTCTCTTAAGTATTCAGTGAAGAGTTGTTCTTCCTGTTTATTTTGGCTTTGGTTCTTTTCTTTGAAGCTCCTATGAATGTGATTTTGTTTTCAAACTGCGTCATTTGTTATTAGAGTTTAAGTTTGATCATTCTTTGGATTATGGTTTCTATGCAAATACAAGTGGCTTACATCATTGAGTAGAAACTCAACAACAAAACACAAAAAGAGGTGATAGAATTGAGAAGACAAGTTGATGCATTTGGTTAAGTGTTGAGATTTCTATGTTCTCGTTCCAAAACAAAGGGTCAACGACTCCAATGGAAGTGCCTCCACTCATTTTTTTTATCGTCAAGGTAAGCAACCATATTGGCTATAGTTCCGGATAATGTCTAGAAACAATCGGAAACAGGTTTCAATGTTGAAATCATAGAGTTTAATGGAGATTTTTCTACTCGACAAGAAACCAAACTTGTTGTAATTGTGAGTGGTGAACAAAAGCTATGGAAAACAGATCTCAAGTTTAAGTTCTCAGAGTTTGATGTAGGTATGACCCCATAATAATTCATGGAATGAAGTTTCATATAGGATTTATCAATTTCAAAGTTTGAAGGTAAATCAAATGTTATGACTTTTTTGATTGTTTTTATATCGTTGAGGATTGCAACAAAAATCTTGTCTGGCCATTCTCCTCAACAATATTTATTGAGGAGAAACTTGTTGATGAACAAATGATATCCAAGAGGATGGAGACAATATTTATCATAATAGAGGCTTTGATAGCATTGTCTTCATGCAAGCCTACAAGGATTCATATCGGCAAGCATTTTTGCAAAATTCAAAATGGTAATGAAGGGAGAACTAAATCATTTGAAGATCGAGCAATGTGTTTCAAAAGTTAATAGATGTAATGAAAATATTATAATTCATTTTGGAGGTTTACACCACCAGTTAACTATTAGAAAGTTGGAAACAAAAAAGCACATCAAAAGCACAACAGGATATGTTGTAGGACTCTCACATGGTAACAAGAATTTGAGGTTGGATTCTCTCCAACTCGGGGAGGATGATGCAATGTAGGATTCATGCTAATTGAATAGATCCACATATAATGAGGCACAGCATGATTTGTTTTGCTGGGCTTACTTCAATCTGCTGCATATAAATCCTCTGTTCTAGAATACTTTCTCCATTTTACATGCACCCATAAGTAGTTGAAACTACAACTAACACCTAACATAGCTTCTTCAACCTCTAACGGTGACACCAACGGTAGTCTAATTGCTCTTGCATAAATAAAGTAGCCTTTAAAGTCTCGGATCGAAAAACCTACACCTCTGCTCGGTCTAGGGATGAGGCACCACCACACTTGATTTTTAAAATACCCAATGGAGGAGGCTTCCAATCAGGAGAAGAAATACCATTATCAGTACGTATGTGCTTCAACCAACATAAGAGCTTGCGAATGGGTAGACAAAGTAGAGAGTATCTCAGAAATTTGAGCATTAGATTACAAGATCACATCCAACAAAGAGAACACCCAACTCTCGTATAGTTTCCTACACCTCCATTTCCAAGAATGCCAAAGCACAATAACACAGCAGAGTAGGATGTAATTACTGTCAGAGGCTTCAAGATTACACCATTCGGCAATCAATTTAGATAAAGACCAATGTGGTTGTGCCTCAATGCAATCAGAGGGAGCAGAACCAAACCAAATCGGTTTCATGATAGGGCAGTGTAGAAAATGGTCTATAGTTTTTGCTTCAAAACCACAAATAGGGCACCCAAAGTCAATGGTAACAGAACGTTTAGAAAGATTATTCAAGGTTGGAATAAATAGAGTTGGTTAAGACCCTCCATTAAGAATAGATGTGAATACGTGGTGGGATATGTTTAATCCTCCAAAAATGTTTTGAAGTTAAATCTTTAATTGCCATAGAGCTAGTGGAGTATGAGCTTCAATTATGCCATAGCATCTTATATGCTTCAGAAAAAGAAAAGATACCAGATTTTTTTTTCATCTCACTGAGATTTTTTGACGCAGGGGACGATGGATGGACAAGATACATTGTGTATCTCCCTCATGAAATAAGGCATTCACTCGTATGTGATTCCAGGAGCCATCAACATTAACGCTACCTTTGAAGGAAAGAGTAGGGAAAGGAAGGAAAATGCAGGGAAACCTATAATACTACCTATGTATGGTATTCATGGGTCAGAGAGGGCTTTAACACGCCAGCCATCCCCAATTTGACAACGGGAACCTTTGACAGGGAGGAACCATCACCAAGATATTTAACACACAACATGTTGGCCCAAGGTTTGTGTTTTTCTCACTCGAATCACCAACCAAGTTTCATCAATGGTGATTGGTTCTAAGTGTACATCTCTGAATCCTAACCCACCCTCCTCCTTGGGTTGTAAGGACTCACAACACTTCAAATATATAAGTCAACCRTCACGCCAACCCCTCGTAATGGAGTTCAACTTGTGACAAACATTTTTTCGGAACAGTGCCATACCCATATGATTAATGAAATCACATCTCCGCCACAAGAAATAAAGTTCAAAGCCGGCGGTCATAAGACCGTCGGCTTAGGCCATAAGACCGCTGGCTTAAGTCTAAGGCGGCGTTCATGCATCCGCTCCCTTAAAAGCTGCCGCCTTAGATCAGGACCGCCGACTTAGGTTGGCGAAGGCGGTTCAATTTGCTCTAAAGCGGCAGTCTATTGGAGCCGTCGAGTTAGCCTTAAGGCGGCAGTTTCGACTGCCGGCTTAGGTGTCTTTTTAATATTTTTATATCAGATTTATTCCAACATTTTTTTTTTTTTGCACTAGCACTTTTATCAATTCATCACTTTAATACCTGCTTAGTGAAAATCTCATGATAATTAAAAATAACTTAAATAAAAATGTAATTTGAAACAAAAATAATGTATTAAATTAAAAAGCTAATTATTATTATTTCCAAAAGAATTATTCAAATACAATATCCAATTGACATAAAAATACAAGGACTTCAAAAAAAATTCAATTTGTCAAATAATATAACACATCTTCCTTTCTTTCCACTTCTATCATAATTTAAGATATCTAATAATCATTGTGCTTTATTCTCCTTATTGACTCCTCATTGACCAGTCAACTTTGCTTGGTTTTGAACCATTGAAAGGCCATATGTGTTTCATTTGTCCTCTGATCAGGGGAATTATTAGCCTGGAACTGATGAGCAGGAGACAAAGACATGAATGAGCTCCTCGGACCTGCTGAAAACAGAAGAATGGCATTCAGACTCGGGTGTTAATAACTTGTTTCCATCTTAAACTATACAAATAAAAAAAGTACATATTGTTGAACAAAATAAATTAAACTTATAGTTCATAGAATGTGACTATGGTGATGCACGTTCTGAAGGACTAAATGGGATGATCCCAGCAAATCTATTTAGAATGCAACTTATATACCACATGCATAGTCTACAGAACTAGAAAAATCACCACAGTAACCATGTCCTTAGGTCTCTAACTTTCATGCTTGTAAATGTTGGTACCTTTCTGTTATAATGACAAATCCCTTATACATTAATTAAACAAGCCATCTTGATTCCCCATTTCCCAAAATAACATTCCATCAACTTTTTGAAGGCCTTTGGCCCAAGAATTCTGAGTAACAGGTATCTTGTAAGATCTTGTCAGATTTTCAGTAAATTATAAGGCAACAAAAAGCTAGAAGTCTGGTCATAAAACAATCACTATCAGATTTATGAAGAAGCCAAAAAATTAACAGGCAACTTTCTGCATTGACAAAAAATATAGCAAATCAATACCTGAATTAAGTAAATGGAAATATTGTTGGAAACTTTGTTATACCTGAAGGAGATGATGCATCATATGAAGATTTTGTAAAAAAATGTAGATTTTTTCTCTCCTTTTATTTATTTCTTATTTTACAAAGTTTATACATAAAATCAAGAATCATACATTTGTATTCCTGTCTAGCATGTTGATGCAGAAAATTTGAGGCCCTTACAGCCAATAGCGACACTTTCAAGGAACCAAAACCAACCTGTCACCAAAAGCTTAGAATAATTTATCTATTGCCATTTCTTTAATTGCTCCCCCTATGACCAAAGTACCTGGGTTGCACATGTAGCAACCATCAAACTTTAATTTTATTCTCCCTTATTCAGCTACCTACCGGTCAGCCAGCCACTTTATAGATCAACCATAGAGATTACTTTGAATTCCTCACTATAACTATACAGTGTCAAACAAGAAATCCTAACCATGATAAGTTCCAGCAGCCTCTAGACATTTTGCTCCTTGTTTTCAAATTCTTGCAGTTCCTTGCCCCCAGACCTCATGAAATTGCTGCTCAAGTACAACGGATCAACCACATAACAACAAAACAGTTCAATGGTAAGTACATCTAACCAACCGAAGTTATGGTGGCCATGCACCACTTTGACATTTTGGCGTGGAAAATCAAGTAGATGCTAGACAACAAAAAGAATGAACTACATATAATGTATAATCTATAAAAACTTACATATAGACATATTACGTAATTACATGTTCCCTGTAAACCTTTTCTTTTTAGGGGGTATTACATATTACACATTACAGGGGATTAAGGGTGGTGACTGGGGACAGGGTATACATGAGGTCCACTGACCTTTCCACGGAGAGCCTAAAGTAACGAGTGTTTGATCCTGCACCTCCATACTCGGAGGGGTGCTGAGTGACCATCTCAGCTACTGGGTTATCAATATGTGACCTGTAAACTATTATACTAGAAACTTAATCACCAAATGATTAAATGGCAAGTATGGCATATCTATTTCTGGAGAAAAAGAAAGATTTTGAATTCCCTAATACAAAGTAATGCAAACATAAACAAGGGTTTGGATCCCCAACTTAAGGTCTGCATACACCCATATCAACACAAAAATTAACTACAGAATCACAGGCTCGTATTGATATATAAAAAAGAGAAAAATTACCTATTTGCCCCCAATAAAATGCTTATTTCAATACTGCCTGCCTGTCTAGTTGTCTCCTAGGTGATATGCATCCATAAACACCTAGTCAACAAACTCAACACCTAGATTGCTTTAACTACACTGATCTAAATCCATTGCAAAGACCAACTTAAATGATCCAAACATTAACAATCTAAAACCATGCTTTGCTAGGCTATAGACAACAATGAGAGTTTCACTTCTTCCTCTG
>NW_010729351.1:423765-444763 GCF_000365185.1 Nelumbo nucifera | reverse complement strand
CAATAAACTCATAAAGTACATCATTCTGATTGAAGCTAAGGGCATACAAAACTGTCTAACACCAACAGCATTCTTTTCCATCTCATCTAGAAATGAAAGCACAAAATCCAACGATCCCCTTGTCACTTAGAGCCCGGATCATAATATTGTAGGAGAAAAGATCTGGGGTTATCAACAATCTCGACGGAAGTTCACGGAAAATCTGATCAACCTTACGAAATTCCTAGAATCGGCACAAGCCGAGAGGAGAGGGTTGAAGGATTTCACCGTGCATGTGCATTTTAATCCAGGTAATTGATCGAACATCCTGCAAGCATGTTCGGACATGCCAGATTGACCATAGAGAGAAATGAGCCAGACCGCAAAACCCTCTTTGGAGATGTCGTCATACTTCCTCTAGTGTTCGAGGATCTCTTCTACCCATGAAAATTTCTTGGCCCCGGCAAGGTGACRGACTGTAACTTCATAGATGCGGTGCTTGTAGCGAAATCTATAGTTATCGGAGCAAACTTTGAACTTTTCGATGAGCTTTTTGAGGTCTCATTCATGGAATAGGCCATAAACGGTGGTGGTTGAGATGGTTGCAGGGGAAGAAGTGAAGAACCTACGATGGAGAAGGCGAGCTAAAGAAGATATGATGTCTTGTCAGAAGAGAAAGTGAGAATGTGGGTGCAGTGAAGGAAAGTAGTTTCTGGGGTTTAAGGTTTATTTCTCGTCTTCTATATTTCTTGCTCGTGAAAAAAAGGGTTTACTGTCTTCTCGCGAGGTTGTGGAGACTACGCATGAGAGAATATGTAAAATCTGCCGAGTATGTTCTTATTGACCGCCGCGTTAGATCCTAAATCTGATGAGGAGGCGGCGTTTAGAAAACCGCCCCCTCAGATATTATTCTAGTGCCTGTCATCAAGACCGCCGACTCTAATCCGCCGCCTTGACCAATTTTCTTGTAGTCCCGTAGCACATTCCCACCATGTATTGGGAACATTTCCCCAAAATAATACCAGTCATCATCGAGAGATGTTCTCAATACACAATAGGGATGTGTTGTGGGGCTTGGGGCGGAGATGTTTGAGGGGATGGTAGTATGGTGGATCGAATAAGGAATGATTGACCAGCATGAGATAGACACTTCGCTTTCCATCCTTTCAATCTGTTTTGGAGCTTTTTTATCACAAATTGGAAGTCAATTGTTCTCAGCCTAGTGGGTGGTAAGGGACAAAAGTAAGTTTTCATTTGGGTGCATCAAAGGCACATTGAGTAGTGAGGCCAAACGATGTCAGCGCCGATGATTAGTATTCTTGTTGAACCAAATTGTAGATTTTGCAAAATTAATGGACTAGTCTGACCAGGCACAGAAAGTATCCCATGTATAGAGCTTCTTCCAAAAATTAAGATGTCATCTGCAAATAAAATATGATTCAATTTGAAGGCTCTTCATCTCATACGAAAACCAACTAAGTCACCAATTGAAGAATAGCAGAAGCTTGAATTGTATAAAATGTTTGAATGATGGATTAGTCGAACTTTGGTGAATTTATAGATACAATTGTTAGAGTTTGTGTACAATATTCAAGCTAAGAGATTAGGTTATATTGAACTCTATCTGATAGAGTTTATCAAGATAAGTTACATTGAACTCTATATGATAGAGTTTATCAGCAAGATAAGAAACCCGTTAGTAGAGATTTATCGCAAGTAGGGATATGCGATGGACTTGTGATGAGGTTTATCGCATATCTGTTGACTTGACAATCTCTAGTGATGTGGCATTATTATCCTCAATACGCCCCCTCAAGCGAATGCACATAGGAAGGACATGCAACTTGTGTACTATTGATGTGAAACGAGGAGAGGATAATGGCTTGGTGAAGATGTCAATGAACTGTCCAAGAGATTGAATGTGATGAAGCTGAAGAGATCTCTTAAGTAGGTGGTCCCGAAGAAAGTGAAAATTGACCYCTATATGGTGAGTACGTGCATGAAAGATCGGATGAGCAGCAAGGTAACAAGCACCCACATTATCACCGTAAAGAGATGGAGCCGAGGGGAGACGAATTCTGAGATCTGTCAAGAGGGACTACGGCCAAAGTAATTCCGTAGTGGTATTGGCAAGAGATCAGAACTCAGCCTCCGTACTAGATCTTGCAACGGTTTGTTGCTTCTTGGCACTCCAGCTAACAAGGTGAGAGCCGAGGTAGATACAATAGCCACCAATAGATCGGCGGTCATCAAGGCACCCTACCCAATCAACATCGGAGAAGGCAATGAGATGGGTAGAGGACTAAGAAGAGAAAAACAAAGGATGATCTAAGATATATTTAAGATACCGAAGGATGCGTTTGACTGCTACCCAGTGTTCATCCGTGGGACTATGCAAAAACTGACAAGCCTTGTTAACCGCAAAGCTGATGTTAGGACGGGTGAGAATAAAATACTGCAAATCTCCAACAATACTCCTATACTAAGAAGGTTTGGAGAGAGGAGAGTCGTGGAGTCTTGAGAGCTTAGTAGACACCACCATTGGAGTGGAGAGAGGCTTCACACCATCAAGTCCAGCATGATGAAGGAGATCAATGATATACCAGCGTTGGCAAAGATAAAGCATAGTTCCATTTCTGTGGGCTTCAATAACCAAGAAATAATGTAAGGATCCAAGATCCTTAAGTTGGAAGATACGCCCCAGACTGTTCACCAAGGATTGTATGAGAGTAGGAGAAGTTCCAGTGAGTATCACATATCCACATATAACAACATATAATTACGATGATCACCATGAGAATAAATGAAGAGAGAAGGACCACAATGTGAGGTACGGAAACACAACTCGACAAGTTTAGTGCTAAGTCGTGAAAACCAAGCCCAGGGAACCTGTCAAAGTCCATAGAGAGCCTTTGATAGTTTACACACATGAGAAGGGCGATCAACATCTTCAAAGTCCTTAGGCTGCCTCATATAAATATTCTATGATAAGCCCATTAAGGAAGGCATTGTCAAAGTCCAACTAGCGAATGACCCACTGATGGGAGACTGCAAGAGACAAAATTGTGCGAATAGTGGTGGGTTTAATGACAAGATTGAAAGTGTTAGAAAATTTGACACTTGGTATTTGAGTAAAGCCTTGAGCGACTAACCAGACTTTATAGCAATTCATAGAACCATCTGTTTTCCTTTTAATCATATATACCCACTTAGATCCAACCACATTCATGGATGAATGATATGTTATGAGGTTCCAAGTTCCATTGTGAACGAGAGCCTGAAATTATTTGGACATTGCATCACACCAATGACGATGTTTGAAGGCTTGGGAGTAAGTAGTGGGTTCAGACTCGACAATAGCAATGGAAGCATTAAAGCAAAGACGAAGAGGGTACCGAGTAACTAGAGAAGCTGTGGAACTCATGGATCAGGTGACCATAGAATGAGTTCACCCGACAAGAGCAAGAACTGGTTGAGTGGTGTCTAAGAGATCTTGAACCAGTTGTGTCTAGGGGTGAGTTCGAGGTGAGTTGCAGTCATCCAATGTGGGATCCGAAGTCATAGTAGCATATTTAGTACTTCTAGAGTTAAAGTTATAGTTGTCCGAGCTGGGTGCAGAGGCCGCAATGGCAGATCCGAGTGATGACATTGGGGGAGAAGATTGTGAACAACTAAATCATCAACTAATGCAGAAGTAGAAGCCTTTGGCAGATTTGTATATATTGGAAGTAGTGTGACACCATCAGTATTTAAACCACGAGATGATGTCTACGGTGGCAAACCCAGAAAAGACTATTCATCAAAGACAACATGGCGACTAATATATAGACGACTAGTGTTGGCATCATAGCAGTGGCAACCTTTGTGATAGGAGTTGTAACCCAGAAAGATGCAAAGAGAAGACTTGTAATCCATCTTGTGACAATTGTACGATCGCAGAAATGGGTAACATGCACAGCCAAAAGTGCAAAGAAGAGAGTAATCTAGTATGTGATTAAATAAAATTGCATAGGGAGACTTTCCTTTAAGAGTTGGAAAGGGAAGGTGGTTGATAAGAAAAACTGCAGTTTCGGCAACATCAGACAAAAAATTCTGAGGGAGTGAGGAGGACACTAGTAAGGTGAGGGTGGACTCTATCAGGTGGTGATGCTTCCGCTCAACAGTCCCGTTCTGCTCATGAGTGTGTGGGCAGGCGAGCCGGTGTCCAATACCTTGTGAATCAAGATACTGTGAAAGTCATCGATATTCCCCTCCCCAATCAGATTGAACAAATTTAATTTTTACATCAAGTAAATTCTCAACATGCCTCTTAAATTTAWGAAAAATGTCAAATACATCAGATTTTTTATGCATGGGAAAAATCCAAAAAAAATTGGAAAGAGAATCTACAAATAACACATTGTATCTAAAACCATTATTGGATGCAACTAGAACTGGTCCCCATACATCTGAATACAGTAATTTTAAACAACTATAAGAAGTAGATGAAGAAGAAAGGGGAAGGCGATGACTCTTTCCTAGTTGGCATGCATTACAAACTTGTAAGCTAAACAAACTGCTGTATGGAAGACCGAATTGAGAAAGAACATGTTGAACAATTTTGATAGAAGCATGTCCAAGTCGATGGTGCCAAATCTGAACTGATGCTTTCTCACCAACAAATGCAGTACTACCTGATGATGTAGAAGAATTGAGAGTTGCTGAAGTAGGACATTGATAGAGTCCACCTTTACTGGGTCCTCAAAGTAGAACTCTCCCCACATGGTCCTTTAAGAGAAAATGAGAATGATGAAATTCAAAGATAACATTGTTATCTTTTGTAAACTTGCTGACAGAAAGAAGATTTTTTTGTAATGGAAGGAACATGATAAATATCTTCCAGATAAAACTTATGATCATTATGAGAAATAATAGAATAACCAATATTTTTTATCTCCAAACCTGCACCATTACCGATTTTCACTTGATCAAACCCACCATAGTTGAATCGAGCCTGAAGATTGTCCAACTCGGAGGTGATGTGATGTGTCTCCCATGAGGCCGGATACCAAGCTGAATCAAATTGTGACAAGGTACCAATGTGGAAGGCAGCTGGATCAAGAGTGGGATTTGGAGTAGGCTGCCAGTCACCACCGAGAAAAGAGATATCAAAGCGATGACAACACTTGCAGACCCCATGGCCAGGAATATTACACAATTGACAAATAATGTTGTTACCGTGCCCTCTGCTACATCCTGAGTCATTAGTGTGATTGCCACATCCGCCTCTACCTCGTCTATGTTGGGAGTTATTTCGTAGTTGCTGCGAGTGATTTTTGTTGTTGGTTGAAGCAAGATTGGCAGAGGCACCATCATCTACCTTAGTATATTGATTTTCCCGGAGCCAAGACTCATGGTTAATCGATTCATATTTAGGTCCAAATCCACTCAAAACAAACATAACAAGATCTTGTTTTGAAATAGGTTCAAAAACAATTGAAAGATTGTCAGCAATACCTTTGGCTTTCTGTACATATTCGAAAATGGAAAGGGTACCTTTCTTGAGACTTTGAAGTTTTCTTCTTAATCTAGAATTCTGGATCTAGAGTGTGAAGCAAACTATTCTTCTAATGCACCCCATACTTGGGCTGGCGAAGACATACTTACAACTTGAGTGAGTATACCTTCTGTGAGGGAAGAAACTATCCACTTGAGTATACCCTCCTGTGTATACTTACAACATGAGTCACTGTGCTCGAACGACTTAGAAGTTTGAAGAATATACAGAAAAGTGAAAAGAAATGAGTCTCTATTCTCAAGAGACTTGTAATTCCAAACCAAAAGGTCAACAAGGTTGTAGAAAAGAAAGAGCAACCCAACATTATCATTAAAAAGCTAGAAGATGGTGGAGAATTTAAAATAGAGGTCAATTACATCTCCACCAAAGAGCATGGATCTTCATTGGAGGATCAAGGTAATGCCTCAAGAGGATATCTCTCGATCAATTAATCTTCTCTAGAAAGATGAAAAATAGAAGAAGTCAAAGAGGCTCAACTTGCACCATCAAAGCTCAAAGATGGAGGTCAAACAATAGTAGATGACCTTCAAGAAATCAACCTTGGATGTGTTGAAGACCCCAAGCCCATTTTTGTTAGTGCTCTACTTACTAGGGAAGAGCTAATAATGTATGAATCCTTACTTAAAGAATACAAAGATGTTTTTGCTTGGGRATATAAAGACATGCCAGGATTGGATCCTAAAATAGTTGTACATAGATTAGCTATTTCTAAGGATAAATGTCCTATAAAACAAGCTCAATGTCACTTCAGACCAGAGCTCACTATACAAATTGAATATGAGGTTGATAAATTGATAAGTGTTGGTTTTATCAGGGAAGTTAAATATCCTACATGGCTTGCTAATATTGTTCATGTTAAAAAGAAAAATAGACAAGTCCGCATTTGCATAGATTTTAGAGATCTTAATGATGCATGTCCAAAAGATGAATTTCCACTACCTATTACAAAATTGCTAGTGGATGCTACTACCGGATTTGAAGCATTGTCCTTCATGGACAGCTTTTCAGGTTATAACCAAATTAAGATGGCTCCAGAAGATGAAGAGCTAACTGCTTTCAAACTCCAAAAGGGATATTTTGCTATACAGTTATGCCCTTTGGCTTGAAAAATGCTAGAGCTACATACCAGCGAGCCATGACACTCATATTTAGTGATATGCTCCACAACACTATTGAATGTTATGTTGATGATTTAGTGGTGAAAACTAAGAAAAGAAAACACTACTTAGATGATCTGAAAAGAGTTTTTGAGAGACTTTGAAAACACCAACTTAAAATGAACCCCTTAAAATGTGCATTTGGGGCAACTTTAGGAAAATTCCTTGGATTTATTATCTGACATCAAGGGGTTGAAATTGACCCTATAAAAATTAAGGCAATCTTAGAAATGCATCCTAGAAATTTGCGAGAATTACGCGGCTTACAAGGGAAACATGCTTATATAAGGAGATTCATCTCCAACTTTTCTGGTAGATGCCAACCTTTCTCTAAGTTGATGAGGAAGGACACACCTTTTATATGGGATGAAGCATGTCAAAATTCTTTCCTAAGCATAAAAGATTATTTGTTAAATCCACCAGTGCTTGCCACACCAAAAAGGAAACCCATTAATATTATAAATTTCAGCTTCACCAAATTCTCTGGGGGCATTATTAGCTCAAAATAATGATAAAGGGAAAATGCCCTTTATTATCGTACCAGAACTTTAGTTAGGGCTGAATACAATTATTCTTAAATTGAAAAGATGTGCTTAGCTTTAGTATTTGCTGTTCAAAACTTATGACATTATTTTCTTGCACATCCAATTATCTTAATTTCTAAAGCTTGTCTCCTCAAATATTTGCTCTCTCGGCCAGTTCTAACAAGTATACTAGCAAAATGGTCACTTATTTTATCTAAGTTTGAGATAAAATATGTTCCTTTAAAAGCAATAAAAGGGCAAGCTTTAGCCGACTTCTTAGCAGCTCATCATGTACTAGATGACATTGAGCTTTTAGAAGACCTTCCAAACAAAAGGGTCTTATACATAAAAACTAAAAGACCATGGCAACTCTATTTTGATGGAGCTTCTTCAAAACAAGGTGCAGGAGTAGGGATCGTGTTCATGACTCCCACAGGAGAATTAATTCCATATTCTTTCTCCCTCACATCATTATGCTCAAACAATACAGCCGAGTATGAAGCAATCATTATCGATTTAGAAATGGCTTGGGAGATGAATATTAAATATTTACAAGTCTTTGGAGATTCTCAATTGGTGGTTAACTAGTTAAATGAATTGTATGGGTTAAAAAGTTAAGTTTAATCCCTTACTTCAACAAAGCTAGAGAACTGATATCTCAATTCAGCAGCATACAAGTGAGTCACATTCCAAGATCAGAAAATGATAAGGCTGATGCCTTAGCTAAGTTGGCTGCGTCTCTCAGTCCACCTGAATGAAGACAACTTCAAATTATAGTCGGTGAGAGACATGTTCTGCCCCCCATAAATGAAAGAGTTTGGGAAACTAAGTTTGTGAACTTTGTCACAATTCAGTTGGAAGAAGAAGCTTCAAATTGGAGAATACCCATAATCAATTATCTACAATATAGGCTCATCTCGATAGATCCTAGAAGGAGTACTAATTTGCTATGCCAAGCTGAACATTATAGATATATAAATGGCATTTTATATAGAAAATCCATAAAAGGAATTCTACTTAAGTGCCTTTCTGGAAATGAAGTCCAACAAGCTCTCCGCGAAATACATGCAGAAGAGTGTGATGTACATCAGAATGTCCCTAAAGTGGTAGGACATTTAGAAGAATTGGGCTATTTTTGGCCCACTATCATCTTAGATGCTATCTACATCTTAAGGAATTGTGTTAACTAACAAAATCCAAGGGGTATCTTACCAAAGGTTGTCAATGTTAACATGGTCACAGTGTACCAAATCGAAGAAGAAACAAATTGGAGACAACCCATTATTGATTATTTACAATATGGGAGGTTACCTACAGACCCAAAGAAAAGAGTGGATATACATCAACAGGCCCAATTATCGCACTTCTTGACGAACTCAAGTGAGTCAAGATGGCCGAGTTGGTCTAAGGCGCCAGTTTCAGGTACCAAGTCCAAGCTACTCCTTTGAAGGTGGTGGAGAAAGCTACGCACATGTAGGACTCGTCAGCCCCAGCTAGGTGCATCTGGGACTGGAAGGAATCCACATGATCATTAGGATCAAAAGATCTGTCATACTTATCCAGGGGAGGCATCTTGAAGTCCTTGGGCATCGGGTTCGCCAAGAGCGGCAAAGACAGAGGGGACGACCCGGAGAGTAGAGGAGCAGTCTTTGTAGCTACCGAGCTCGCCTCCTCTTTACCTTTCACCTATTCTTGTTGGTCCGGTCCCGTGAGCTAGCTGTTTTGTACTGAAGTTCGGCGTGCCTTGCGACGCCTCCATTATTGCTTTATGATCGGCTCTGCATTGGTGTTGCTAACCTCGGTATGCTCTGGTATTGTTCTGCCACGAGGTGGCTCCTGGTTCCTTGTGGGATTCTGGGGTTGACTATCATGGACGGAGGGGCCTTGCCTTGAGTTTGCACCCAGAACTCCAAACCGGTTGCCTGCGAGCGATCCACCTTCTTGATGCAAACACCGAGGAAGAATGGCCCTGTTGGGCCGAGTGCCCCCGGACCTGTTTCTGAGGTTGCCTTGTGAAGCAGGTGGAGTGATCTGACCGTCTTTCCTCCCGCAAAGTGAGACTTAACTCTTGGGAGGAACTGGGACCTAGGAAGTCTCCTCACCTCAGTGGGGAGATCGAGTGATGTCCTGGTTCACGCGGGGTCGGTTCTGGTTCTGTTGGGTCCCTAGGTGCCTGGGTGGAACCGGCTACTGGCTCTATGGTAGTGGAGGGAACTGTTGCTGGTAGTGCTGGTAGAACATGTACTGCTGTACTGCTGGAACTGCTAGACCTGCTACATTTGGACCTGGATGGCCCGTACGCAGTGCACCAGGTCATCGAACTGAGATTGTCCAACTCTGGGGGAAACCACAGATGGCTCAGTGAAGGTTGCGCCTACCACTGGAGGGAGTGGGGCGTTCACCTATGTGGTGTTTTGTGGCATGGTCAATGTTGGGACCCCAGCCGCAGTAAGCGATATGGTGAACTGGCCAATGCACACTGAAGGAAGCTGAGGTTGCCCCCCAGAGACATTCATCTCAATGCTCTATCCGGCATGACTAGAAGATGCCATTGATTTCAATGGAAAGTTGTAGATTGTGAAGAAGGCTTTTTGATCGTCTTCTCACAGATGACGCCAATTGATGTTGCGCGATCTGACCACTCCCTACTGAAGGATGACATGGCTTCCAGTCGGATGGCGAGCTAAGTGAATCTGCAAGACAGGACCAGAGAACCCGGGGTGGCTAACCCGGCGAGGTAGCTCCGATGCTTAAATCAGTAATCTGTGCAAGCTGAATTAAGAGCTTAGAAAGCTTAGAGAGCTAGAGAGTAGAAAAATCACGCGTACCTTGAGCCAATGGGGTTGGTGCCTTTRTATACTGAAGTAGTCGTGGAGCTCATGAAAGAGCTCCGAGATATCCAAGGTGTGGAGATAGAGTTTTTTCCGCTTCCGAAGGAGTGGTAGATAAGGCTTATCGTTTCACTTCCGACTCTGGCGGAGTCGGGATGAACCCTCACCGTAATCTCGGAAAAGTTGGGATCTGTTAGCTCATCGTGATCTCGAGAGATTCGGGATTTGTTGGAGAGACCTCTAGAGTTGGTTACACGGGAATCAGTTACATGGCGATTCGAGTTGTTGATCCTGAACTGGTACTTCGGTTCCTTAGTTCCGAACTGGATTGAATGCCGAAGCGCCTTGATGCTGAGGTGAGACTTGTGTCGAGGTGGCCCTACACCGAGGTGAGCCTTAAGCCAAGGCGGTCCTTGTGCCAAGGTACCTGAATACCCAAGCTTAATTGTTGCGAAATAAACTTGTCAGGCTGAGTTGTTATCTCTTGGTCAGGTCATGTCCACGTGTCCCCTTTTCGCTTTGTCGGGCCAAATCACCCTTCATCAATACCTTATATAGAAGATCCTTTGATGGAATCTTCTTAAGATGTCTATCTAATGAAGAGGTAAGAAATGCATTATATGAAGTCCATTCAAGCACATGTGGAGCTCATCAAGCCGGACCACAAGTTGTAGGCCAATTAAAAAGGTTAGGTTATTATTGGCCTACTATAATTCGAGATGCAATACAATTTGCTTCTACTTGCAAAGTATGTCATCTTCATGGTGATTTTATACATCAACCACCCATGCCTCTTCATCCTACAACATTATCATGGCCATTTGAGGTTTGGGGCCTAGATGTTATTGGTCCTTTTAAACTACCATCTTCTAAGTCACATTCATATATTTTGGCTACCATGAATTATTTTTTCATGTGGGCAGAGGCAATTCCATTAAAAGAAGTTAGGGCAATAGATGTTGCCAACTTCATTCAAAACCATATCATATATAGATATGGAATTCCCTCCAAAATTATATCAGATAGTGCCTCGTACTTTAAGTTCAAGGCCATGATAAAGTTAGCTGAGAAATATAAATTCCAGCATGCCAAATCTGTAGCTTATAACCCCTCGTCAAATGGATAAGCAGAAGCTCTCAACAAAGTTCTTTGCAAAATACTTAAGAAGATGGTATCGAAGAATAAAAGAGATTGGCATGAATGCCTCCCTGAAGCACTTTGGGCATATCAAACCATAGTGCGGACAACCACTAGATTCACACCTTATAGTCTGGTATTTGGAGCAAAATTTGTTCTTCCTCTAGAAGTTCAATTGCCCTCTTTAAGAATTGCAACACACAGCTCATACATCTGGAAGAAAATGTAAAGATAAGGCTTTCTGAACTTGAGGTTCTCGATGAGAAGAGACTCATAGCTCAACAAAGACTTGAAGTCTACCAAGCCCAAGTTATAGGTGCCTTTACTAAAAGGGTGAGATATCAATCATTTACGATAGGAGATTTGGTCTTAATTATTAGAAGACATATTGTAGTCACAAGGAAAATTTCAGGGAAATTTGAACCCAAATGGGAGGGTCCATATGTAATCACTATAGTCTTCCCAAAAGGAGCATATGAACTCTCTGACTCTGAAGGTCAAATAAAGTACCATTGTGTAAATGGTAAATTCATTAAGCGTTTTTATGCTTAAACAAAAAGAAGGCCTAAATGAAGATCCACCAATATCTCTTATGTGGTTAAACTATTGAGGTAAGCCCAAGAAAAACATTGGCATAGGGCAAAAAAATAAAAAGCAAACCCACCGATGCCTCTTATGTGGTTAAACTGATGAAACAGTCCACCAATCTCTCTTATGTGGTTAAACTAATGAGACAACCCACCAATCTCTCTTATGTGGTGAAACTATTGAGATAAACCCAAAAAATATACATGGGCATAAAAAAAAAGCAAGCAAACCACCAGGTTTGCACGTGGCTAAACTGCTTAGATAAACCACCATGTCTGCACATGGCTAAACTGCTTAGATAAACCACCAATTGCTCTTATGTGGTTAAACTGATGAGTAAAACCACCATGTCTGCACGTGGCTAAACTGCTTAGATAAACCACCAATGGTATCGGTACATGGTAAAATCGCTAAAATGCCCCACTAATCACTCTCATGTGGTTAAACTATTGGAGCAGCACATGAACTATGTTGGCTTGATCCCTAAATGGGTACGTAGGCAGCCTAATATATAGGTCCAGCCACAACAATAATGTAAAACATATATTCATTTGAATATCAATGTTATTATAAAAGTTTCTAAAGAATGTATGAACAAATTATACATTTCAAATATCTTTAAAGAGTTGGTGCCTTTGCTCATATGAGCTAAGTAATTCTCAAAACTAGCCACATGAGCCTCGTGGGTTTTCATTTGCTCCTCTCCAGCTTCCAACTTGTGAGCCTTGAATTGAACTTCGCGCTCTTTACATTCCACGAGCTCACGGTCAAGAGCAGATTTCTCTGCTTTTAAGACCTCATCCTTTTGCTGTTCTTCAACAAGTTGATGTATTAGATTAACGACATGGCATTTAGCTTCTTTGAGCTCAGCAGACAAATCAATCATTCTTGAAGTTATCTCAAAACAGTTCACAACCATGTTAGCCTGCCTCTCATGAATAGCATCAATGCAGTCAGTGCATTTCTTATAATGAGAAATGGCTTCTCGGTATTTGAGTTCATCTATACCTGAACCTTTTGCAATTTCAGCCTGGCAGGAATGGAGGTCTTTAGCCATAGATAAAACTTTGGTCATAACATGACAGAATTTCTCCACCCTTGTCCGAAGATCAAGTGCTGGAGTTACAATTGATTGAAGTACAGAAAGGCTATTATGAATCTCCTTACTCTTAAGGATCAATTCCCTGGGGGAGGAGTTGTTTACAATTTCCAAAATTTCTTGGAATCTATGATTCACAAACTCTGTCATACGAGACACCATGTTCCCAAGAAAGGTAGCAACGGGAACACCAATACAGTCCTTATTACCTTCTAAGGTAGGTAAATTATCAGCAACAAGTGAAACATTTCCAACCTCAGCATTCTTCTCATTACCTTCTAAGGAAGGTAACTCATCATGGATACATGAGGTTTCTTGCATATGGCCAGTTTCAAATTCAACATTCTTCCCACTACCTAAGGAAATTAGATCCAACACTTCCTTCATTCCCTTCACCAACATTTTTTTTATTGGACCAAAAGTTGTCTTTTCATCGAACCCTTAAATCTGAAATCAATCTCTGATGATCAATCAGAACCATTATCAAGCAGTTAAACTCTATACAAATTGATATCTGCAATTCCCTCTTTATGAGGTCCAACACATTTTCATTGTCAAAACAAAAAAAATAATAATAATAATAAAAAATCAAATCTGAAATTAATCTCTTTTGTGAGATTAAAACCCAGAAATTTATCGAAAAATTCTTTTGTAAATGAGATCAAAATAATTTCCAATGGGGTCAACTTGACCTGATCTCCTTATGAGATCCAAACCCTTAATCTGAAATTAATCTCGGATGGTCAATCAGAACGATCATCAAGTAGTTAAACTCTATAAAAATTGATATCTGTTATTCCATCTTTATGAGGTCATAATAAAAAGTTCAAATCTGAAATTGACTCTATATGAGATTAAAAGCCTAAAATTTATTGAAACATTCTTCTGTAAAGGGGATCAAAATAATCTTTTTTTGAGGTCAACTTGACCTAATCTCTTTATGAGATCAAAATAGTCTTCAATAAGGTCAACTTGACCTAATCTCTTTATGAAATCAAGATAATCTTCAATGAGGTCAACCGGACCTAATCTCTTTATGAGATCAAAATGATTCTCAAGAAAAAAATATGTATTTTTTAAAAACTGATCAAAATTTCAAATCTGAAATTAAGAACATATCAGCCTAACACCAAGGTAGTCTTCATTTAGATTGACTTGGCTTAATCTCTTTGGAAGATCAAAATGATCTCTTAAAATTGATTTCTACAATCTCTAAATCAAATCCTTCCCTTTTTATGAAGTCAAACACTTGGCTTAATCTCTTTGGGAGATCAAAATGATCTCTTAAAATTGATTTCTTCAGTCCCCAAATCAAATCCTTCCCTCTTTTCAAAGCTGAAATTGGGAACATATCAGCCCAAGACCAAGGAAGTCTCCAATTTGGTCTACTTGAAAAGAAAAATCAAAATGATTTTTAAACAAAAGAAAATCTCCTTACATTGATTTCTGTAGTCAAATATTTTGATATAATCTCTCTTATGATATCAGTCATTGATCTAAAAGAAGAGATCAGATTTTCTCATTATATCAGTCATTGATTCTCTTATGATATCAATCATTGATTTCTGAAGTCAAATATTTCTTCTTTTTCTAAGTTTGATCTCTTTTATGAGATCAGATGTGAAACTGATCCCTGTAATGAGCAAGGGGGTCACGTGTGAGAAGCCCTTAATCAAAAGATCATTAGTACTATTCAGTACTAAAAACATAATGAACATACCTGAAAAAGAGAGAGAGAGAGAGATTTTAATTAGCTAAGTGTTGGCAAAGTTGTTAACTGTTTTTGACAACCAAAACATAGGCTGTGTTCAAAATAAGATCAACAAATCAGAATTTTCAAAAAAAAAAAATTATAGAGAGAGAAAGATAAGGAAGTTCTGCTATGTTTTGCAGCAGACATGTTGTTTTTGATGAAGTGGCTGGTACGCTGTTTCAGCAAATATGCTGATGCAGTGATTATACTGCAAAACTGGTACACTATTTCAGCAGGCATGTTGATGCAGTAATTACGCTGCAAATCTTGACTTTAATAAACAGCAGATATGCTGTTTCAGCAAACATGCTGAGGCAGTGATTATACTGCAATAATCCATTGAAGAAACAAGTGAAGCTTTCTCTTGATAGCAATAAAAAAAATAATAAAAATATATATATAAAACCTGGTTTAGGGTTTTTTATCCCCAAGAAAAGAGAAAAAAAATCTCTCTTTGCTCGCCCACCGCTTCAGAAGAGAAGACAAAAAGTCTCTCTTGTTGAAAGATTTCAGCAGCTCCTTGACTTGAAAACTGAAGGAGAGGTTTCCCTTCCTCTCATGAACCGTAGAGAGCTTGTGAAACAAAAAAAAAAATAGAGGTTGGAATGCCAGCCCATGTCTTTTATAGCCAAAA
Organism: Nelumbo nucifera; assembly: GCF_000365185.1. The sequence goes on along the minus strand of NW_010729351.1, from coordinate 429,504 downwards.
TCAGTCGTACAGTCATAATATGATTAGGATTGTTCATTATGGTTACGTTAATAAAGGCTGGGGCGTGCAGCCCACTTAACAGCTTTATAACAACTTATTTGGGGCCTATCTTAAGTTTAAATAAGAAATTTTAAAATGGCCCGCTAACAGCTTTTAGATGGGCCCAAGTACACAGCCTTATTTACCCCATTTTGTGGCTTCACAGCAGGCCATATGTAAGCCTCATAAGAACTCAAGATACAACAGCCCATTTAGACCCAGTAAGTTTAAGCCCAAGCCTCTTTAAATAAATTAAGAGGCTGGGACCACTTCTAAAAAGGGGTTAAATGCAAAGAAAGTTAAACCCAAGCCTTCTTAAATACATTAAGAGGTTGGGACCACTTCTAAAAGGGGGTTAACTGCAAAGAAAGTTAAGCCCAAGCCTTCTTAAATAAATTAAGAGGCTGGGACCACTTCTAAAAAGGAGTTAAATAAAAAGAAAATGTAATCAAAACCCTCTTAAACATATAAAAAGAAAATATAAGTCCAAAACCATAATAAGCTTTCAAATTTTGCCCCTTACAATATCTCAAATTCAAAAGGATTCAAATTGACCATTAATACCCTTAAGGGCCCACCTGATGTTTAATTAAAATTATTCATCAAATAAAACTCCATCTTTGGATGCTATAAAAAAAAGAGACCTATTCAAAATCCTATTCAGATTACGACTTTCCAAAAAAAAAACTCCTACTAAAGCCAGGATTCCTCCACAAATCCTACTTAAATTAGGACTCTTATTTTATGAGCCTACAAAATAATTGTCTTGGTCAAAAACAACTCAGGATCAAGATTTAAAGGTGGATCAAAGATAATTTGATAAAATCAAAGAGTCCTACTTCAGCCAGGACTCTTCCAACTGTGAAAATCTGTGATTAACCCTCAAATAGTCAAATCAAATCACATAATTAATAACATCAAGCATAACAAAATCGAGAGTCCAGAGTCGTACTTGCACTAGGACTTCTCAATTTAACAAGATGAATAACTATAAAACCTCATTAAACAAATCAAACAGTTAGATTATATCAGATTTTGTCTAACAAAAGATATTGCAAGAGTCCTGATCATACTAGGACTCTTCCAATTTTGGCTCAAGTCTTTTCTAACGATAGAACTTTCATAAATTTTGATTTTAATTGCTTTTTTGAGCACTGTATGCCCATATTCTAGGATTCTGGGCCCACAATGTTCAAGGGGGCATTGTTGAAGTCATTTTTTTTATTCAAATAATTTGTAATAAGTGRGCTAGCTAGTCTACTAGCTAAATCATTAAAATTATAAAAAAGTATCCTGTATGGGAGTTCTCCCTCTTAAGTGGGGAGTTCCCTCTCTTTAAGTGGGAGGGACAAGTGTCCTTCACCTAGGAGGATGGGGTAGTTACATAACCACAACACTCCCTATTTAAAGGGAAGCTAGAAACAAACACACAGAGAGACTCTTCGGAGAAAATTTTCACAGGAGATTCTTAAGAAAAGCAAAAATAAGGGGAGAAGAAAAGAGAAGTGCTCAAGGGAAGGCAAGGAAGAAAAAGTCTCACTAATATAGGTAGAGAAAAGGAAAGTCCTCTCTATGAATACTTCCTATTTATGTCTTCTTCTATGTATCATTCTCTCTCTCTTTTGTTATTACTTTTGGGAAAGGAAAAAGAGGGAAATAAACCATCTACAACCAGGTGCCATTACTTGGTTGATTATGGTCCCTCTTTCAAGACAAAGTTAGGGGTTAAACCATCTACAGTCTAATTCTCGAAGACTGATTGTGGTTCCCTTAAAATGAAAATGAAGAGAAAGGGGGAATAAACCATCTACAACCAAGTGCCTCTACTTGGTTGATTATGATCCCTCTTTCAAGACAAAGTTAGGGAGTAAACCATCTACAGTCTAAATCTCAAAGGCTGATTATGGTTCCCTTCAAATGAAAATGAAGAGCGGGGAGGGATGAAAATCGTCTACAATCAAATATTCAATTTGGTTGACTACGGTTCCCTTTTTGTGTGCAAAATTCCAAGGAGTAAGGCTGTCTACAATCAGAATTTCATCTGATTGACTACAACTTATTATGAAGAAAGGAATGTGAAGGAAATTTTCTTTGTATTAAAGAAAAGAGAAATGTATTTCTGTATAGTTTCTCAATTGTATTTTCTTCTTCTCATTCTTGTACACCTGATGTAAAAGAAAAGCAAATGAAAAGTTCTTTTTTAAGTATCCTATTGCTCTTTTCTTTTGTTCTATGCGTTCATTTCTCCAAGTCAAAATCAAAAGGTGTTCTCTACTTCTTGTGGGGATGTAATTAAGGGGAACAATTCGTATGATTCCCTGACCCAAAATAATAAAAACTCAATCACTTGATTGAGTGAATTATGTTGCATGAGAATTTATTAAAATTTTAACACCAACAGCAATTAATAAGGGTTTTAGGTAAGAGGCAAAATGAAAAGAAACAGTTAGGTCGGTGTTGTTTAGGAATCTAATGAGATGAAGAACAAATCCTTTTGAGTAATGAAATCTCACTTATTATCAAATGAAAATATAGAATCAAAGTGAAAACTTTTGTTCTATTGAAGTTTCAAATCATTCTTTTGTTGTTGAAGAAACACATCAATGATCATTTAAGCTTTGATTTTGTTCTCTTTCAACATAGTTTTCCATTTCTTCCCTTATAAATGTATCTATAATCACAAATTTTCTATTCTAGTGTGCATGTTTACATGTCTGTCTATTTGAGTAAGTGAAATTCCTTCTTGAACTTTGACAATTTCACATCCCTTCTATGCAAAATCCTTGAGTGAACATAAGTCTATCATATTGATTAACATGTTGGGTTCACCAGGGTTGGGTTGGGTGAGTAGGTCTATCATATTGAACAGGTTGGGTTGGGTTCACCAAGGTTTTAATAGGTTTAGCTAAGTTTGACTAGGCTCAGCTAGGCTGGGTTTGGTTTGGACAAATTGGGTTTGGATTCCTATTGCAAATTGCAACTGTTGGGTGAGGTAAAGGGAGTGGTTTCAGGTTTGGCTTACTGCTGTAAATTACAGCAGACCGAGGGGTTAAAGGAAGTGGTTTTGGGGCTGATTAGGTGTTTGGTTTTCTGCTTTAAGTTATAACAATTGGATGGGGTAAAGGGAGTGGGTTCGGATTTGGTTTAATGTTGAAATTACACTAGACGGAGGGGTTAAAGGAAATGGGTTTGGGGTAAATTACTGTTGTAAATATAGCAGTGAGAAGGGATCCAAGGTGGTGATTTCTATTGTAGGTCACTGCTGTAAATTACAACAGCGAGAAGGGAACTGAGATAGTGGTTTTGGGACTGGTTTGCAGTTGGATGGGGTAAAGGGAATGGTTTGAAGGCAGACTTTCAGCTGTAAAATCACAGCAGATGGAGGGTTAAAGGAAGTGGTTTTGGGATTGTTTTGCTGCTGGTTTTCTGCTGCAAATTGCAGCAGTTGTCTGGGGTAAAGGGAGTGGGTTTAAGGCTGGCTTATATGTTGTAAATTACAGCAGATAAAGAGGTTTTGGGATTGGTTCACTACTGTAAATTGCATCAGTTGGAGGGGGGTCTAAGGAGGTAGGCTCAAGGCTGGTTTACTTCTATAAATTACAGTAGTGAGAAGGGCTTATAAGGGTGGGTTCAATGTTGGTTTAACTCTATGACTTGCAACATTTATAAGGGTTGTGGGTAGTGGGTTCAAGGCTGATCAACTGTATATAAGGGTCAATAACCTGTTATGGGCCCAGGCGTAGGATCTCATCACGGGTCGGTCCACGGGGAGAACCTCTAGCTTCCCCTTGCCCCTCCCTTTGCGTGCAGACCCTATTGTGGCGACCTAGAGGTGATTTGTTCAAGAGATCACCCTAACTCTCCTTACTCCTTTCTTTGACTAAAAACTGAATGCCTTTATTCTCAATTCACAGCTCCTTAAATAGGAGATTAAAAGAGGTGAGAATCCTCTCTGTAGGAGGACTCCCTGTAGAATTCGACTACTTATAGATAAGGCTAAGATAAATCAAACTCCTACTTCTAATAGATAACAAACTCCTAATAGATAAAGTAAGATAAGGGAAACTACTAAGGATAAGATAACATAAGCTGAGAGCTGATAAGATAAGCTGCCGCCCTGTGGGCCCCAAATTACTGTTGCTGCCGGCGGCTGTATGTCCTCCCCACAAATGCGTCCACAACATTACACCCCTCCTGGGCAATGAGCTTGTCCCCAAGCTCGAGATCTGGGTAGGCATCTCAAAGAATAGTCCAGGGGATCCAGGTGGCCTCAGCTGATGGTAGGTCGTCCCACTCCACTAGGACTTTGAGAGTACCCCGATTGACTCGAGATTGAACCAGAGCCCAAGGCTGGAGGATGGGTTTGCCGTCCCTTAAGGGTGGTAGGGAAGGTACCTTATCAAGAGGAGTACCTGTAAATGGCTTGAGCAAGGACACGTGGAGGGTATCATGGAGTTTGTTGTGTTCTGGTAGCTCAAGCTGATAAGCAACTTTCTCGATTCGTCGTAAAACCTTGAAGGGCCCATAAAATTTGGGAGCCAGTTTAGGGGAAGATCTGCTTTTGAGAGAGTGTTGCTGATAGGGTTGGAGCTTCAATCACATGAACTGTCCGGGCTCAAAATTTAATTCTATGTGGCATTGATCGTAGGCATTCTTCATGCGCGTCTGAGCCTGGTGTAAGAGGAGAGCAACTTCGGCTAGGAGGGCATCGCGATCTTGTAGACCACGATCGATTTCTTCCTGCCGTGTCGAACCAGGTTCATAGGACAATAGGTGGGGGGTTCCCGACCATAGACGACCTGGAATGGAGTCATGCCAAGAGAAGAGTGATAGGCCATGTTGTAGCAGTATTCAGCCCATAGAAGGCAATCCACCCAATGTCGTGGCTGGTCACCCATAAAACAATAAGGGTACATCTCTATGGTATGGTTTACCACCTCTGTTTGCCCGTCTGTCTGTAGGTGGTAGGTGGACGAAAAGGCTAGGGTTGTTCCTTGCAATCAAAATAGCTCCTTCCAGAAGGTGCTAGTAAAAACTGGTCCCTGTCATTGATGATGGATTCGGGTAGCCCATGCAAATGGAAAATATGTGTGAAGAAGACGTGGGCAACCGAAACTGCGCTATATCGGTGGGATAAGGGAATGAAATGAGCACACATGGAAAAACGGTCCACCACCACGAACAAGACCGTTTTTCCGCCGACCTTGGGTAGGCCCTCAATGAAGTCCATGGAAATATCAGCCCAAATCTGTGTTGGATGTGAAAGAGGTTGGATACGGCCCGCCGGGTGTAAGTTTTCCCATTTCTGTTGTTGTCACATAGAGCAATTCTGGATGAAGTCCCGAATCGAAGCCCACATACCATGCCAATGGAAATCGACGTGGCGCGGTGCAATGTCTTCTGAACACCTTCATGTGTGGAGTCATGAATGCTGGAGATGATGGAGGGGATTAAGGAACAGTCGGCTGGGAGATATACCCATCCCTTTTATAGTACCAGCCCGTCGTGAATGGACCAGTTCGGGTTGGTCGCTCCAGACTGAAAGAATGGTAGGATCCATCTAATGGACGCCAAAAAAGTTGGGGAATGAGTGGGCGAATTTCAAAAGTTTTCCTACCTTCTCCCAACTGGGAATCACATTCCCTAAATTTAGAATACAATATTCAAGGATCCTACTTGAACCATAATCGAACCAGATCT
>NW_010729351.1:369761-417345 GCF_000365185.1 Nelumbo nucifera | reverse complement strand
GAAATCTGGTCCGGTTCAAGGATTCAAGTAATCCCATACTGCATGTGCCTTGGGTCTTACCCTGGTGGCCGAGATAGGCCATCCCAACACTTGGTGGCACACCAGTATTAGCCTTGGTAGGATAAATCTCCCCAGATTTATCCAATGGCTGTGAACATTTAAAATTAACACAAGTCTCTATTAAAGTCCAGTTTTAGGATCTTACACAGAATTATGCCAAACAACATGAATCAAACATGCACATTAATTATTTCCACTAAATAACAAAAGTACATCAAATCGGATTGAAGCTAAGGGCATACAAAACTGTCTAACACGGACTGTATTTTCTGAACAAGGTCCCTCCACTCTAGTGATTGGGGCAGCATGCTTCTAATGCTTTCCAATAGGGTGATAAGGGGCCGAGTGATTGCACAAAGGTGTATAGTATCTTTGTCATGCCTGGACAGGGCATCTGCGGCTCGATTTAAGGTCCCTGCCTTGTAGTCTACCCGGAAATCAARCCCGAGCAGTTTACTCGCCCAGTGCTGTTGAGGTGGAGTGGTAAGCCGCTGCTCCAGCAGATACTTGAGACTATACTGATCTGTCTTGACGATCAAGGGTCTCCCCCACAAGTATGGCCTCCAGTGTTGTACAGCCTTGGCTAGTCCAATCAATTCGTGCTTGTAGGCCGGTAGCTTTAGATGCCGGTCAGCTTGACGATCTGTCTTGACGATCAATGCTTGTACCGGAAGCGTCGCATTCAACCGTAAATTCTAGGTCAAAGTTTGGTAACTGCAGCACGGGGGTGGAGGAGAGTGCATCCCTTAAGTTTGCGAAGGCGGCGTCAGCTGCTTCATCCCACTAGAACACGTTCTTCTTTAGCATCTTTGTTAATGGGGCAGCCAATAGTCCATAATTCTTAACAAACTTGCGGTAATACCCGGTCAGTCCTAGGAACCCGCGGAGAGCTTTGGTGGACTGAAGTTTGGACCACTCTTGAATTGCTTGGATTTTGGAGCCATCCACTGAGACACCTTGCCCACTGATTACATGTCCCAGATAAAGGACCTGGCACTCCCCGAAGGAACATTTGGGCCGCTTTAGGAAGAGTTTGTGTCGGCACAGTAGTTCCAGAACAGTTCGTAGGTGACGAACGTGCTCAACCCATGATGAACTGTAAACCAGGATGTCGTCAAAGAATACTAGGACGAATCTGCGAAGGTGGGGCCGAAATACCTCATTCATCAATGACTGAAATGTGGATGGAGCGTTGGTGAGGCCGAATGGCATGACTAGAAAATCGAAGTGGCCATGATGCGTTCGGAAGGCCGTTTTTTCCACATCCTCGGGGGCCATCCGGACCTGAAAGTACCCTGATCTGAGATCTAGCTTCGAGAAGTACTGAGACCCGTGGAGTTCATCCAGTAGTTCGTCTACCACGGGAATCGGAAATTTGTCCTTGACGGTTCTATTGTTGAGTTCTTTGTAATCCACACAAAACCTCCAGGTGCTGTCTTGCTTTGGTACCCAATAAAACCGGCAAAGAGAAGGGGGAGTGGCTGGGGCGGATGATTCCTTGTTTTAGCATTTCCGCACACTGTTTCTCTATCTCATCTTTTTACAAATGCGGGTAGCGGTATGGCCGGACGATGACAGGTTCTGAACCTGGTATTAAAGGAATCCGATGGTCACTCGATCGGGTAGGTGGGAGTCCCTTGGGTTCTTGAAACACATCCGGGAAGTCGGTGAGAAGTCTCTCCATCTCTGCATTGTGCATGGTTTCGGTATGGAGAGTATGCATTTGCGGTCTTTTTGTCTTTACCCTGGTTCCCTGCCAGGTGACTTGTTTTCCATTCAGGTGGAAAGACATGGTTAGGGCACTGAAGTCCCATAGGATAGGGCCTAGAGTGATGAGCCACTTAAATCCAAGCACGATATCAAACTCGTCCAGGGGCAACACAAATAAATCAGCGGAGAAGGGTTCGGATTCAACCTGTATTTGGATGTTCCTACAGATTCTAGGGCTGTGAACTCTCTCCCCATTTGCGACGGCTACCTGTAGTTGCGGTCTGCTTTCCACTGGTAGTTTCAGTTGAAGTGCCGCTTGCTCGTTGACAAAATTGTGCATGCTTCCCGAGTCCACAAGAATACGTATTGGTTTCCCTGCCACCTGTGCCCGTAGCTGCATGGTTTGAGAGTTCCTTATCCTAGTGATGGTGTGGAGGGAGATCTCGGGTTCTAATGCTGTGGGTTCCTCCTCATCTTCCTCTAGTTCGTCTACCAGGAGACAGAATAGCCACTTGCATCGGTGCCCGACTAAGTACAGCTCATCGCAGTTGAAGCATTGCCCTCTTGCCCAGCGCTCCGCCTTCTCAGCTCTAGATAAGCGTTTGATGGGAGGTGTCGTCATACTGCTTCCTATGTTGGATGCCGATCTGGAAGTGTTACCTGCGTGGATCTTTTGTTCCCTGCTGGTTGCCAAAGAAGGTCCCCTCCAATCGATTTCGGGTTTGTCCATGAAGTCACTGAACGCCCCATACTGAAAGATCCTCGGCTGATCTGTAGTTTGCACTTGAAAGCGCAGGCTAGGTTCATGGTGGTGACCAGGTTGGGAGGGCTCTGCATTTCCACATTGACTCTTAGGGGCTCGGCTAATCCAGCGGTGAACATATCCACCTGCTGATCTAGGCATACTGAGGAGGCTCTGGCGAGAAGGGTCTGAAATTGCCGCTGGTACTCGGCTACGGTCCCTGTTTGCTTGAGGTTAATTAACTCTCCCAATGGGTTGCTTGTCAATGGGGCCCCGAATCGAAGGAGGCAGTAGGACTTGAATTGGTCCCAACTGAGTCCTGGTTCCTCCTACTCTACTCAGTAGAACCAGAGCTATGCTTCTTCTGTCAGATGAAATGCGGCCATACTGACCTTATCCCTTTCCTTCGTGCGCTGATTGCGAAAGAATTGTTCGCAACGGTACAACCATCCTAGTGGGTCGCCGCTGCCGCTGTAGGAAGGAAACTCCAGCCTACCATACTTGGGTATGACCGTTGCTGTTGGGGTGGTGATCTATTGCTCGCTGGATGTCTCCACCAAATTTGGTCAGCGGCTGTGGGTGGTGGTCGCCCCTTCAGGGCTCCTCTCCCTAGTGGAGAAGTATGACTCGAGTAGGCGACGAAGCTCTCGGACATCTTCCTTGACTTCTCTCACTTCCACATGGTTCTCCATGAGTTGGTGTTCCAAGTCGTGGACCCTGGATGATAGCTGCTCCATATCGCCCATGACGTTTGGCTCTGATACCAAAATGTTATGGGCCCGGGCGTAGGATCTCGTCACGGGTCGGTCCACGGGGAGAACCTCTAGCTTCCCCTTGCCCCTCCCTTTGCGTGCAGACCCTATTGTGGCAACCTGGAGGTGATTTGTTCAAGAGATCACCCTAACTCTCCTTACTCCTTTCTTTAACTGAAAACCGAATGCCTTTATTCTCAATTCGCAACTCCTTAAATAGGAGATTACAAGAGGTGAGAATCCTCTCTATAGGAGGACTCTCTGTAGAATTCGACTACTTACAGATAAGGCTAAGATAAATCAAACTCCTACTTCTAATAGATAACAAACTCCTAATAGATAAAGTAAGATAAGGGAAACTACTAAGGATAAGATAAGATAAGCTGAGAGCTGATAAGATAAATTGCTGCCCTGTGGGCCCCTCCTTACTGCTGCTGCCGGCGGCTGTATGTCCTCCCCACGAATGCATCCACAACATAACCAAAGCTACTGCTTTATAGACGAGTAAAGGTTGTGGGTAGTGGCTAATTATTTAATGTTTCTGGTTGTTCTTCAACATATCTCCTTTATAGACATGTAAAGGGATATTCTATTGAATATTTCCTATCCTTTTTTTACACTAAGTCACTGATTGAGATGGATTGTGGATGTCTTAATGACAGGGAATCTACTAATAGTTTTGCTATTAGTATTGGATTGGAGCACAAAGCAGTAGTAGGCTGTTGCTTGGTCAAGTAACCAAAACAAAGATGCGTGTCTGAACCTTGTTAATTTTATTAAATTATTATTCTTGATGTTATTGGAATGCCATGGAAATTCTGGAAATTCTTAATTTTATTAAATTATTATTCTTGATGTTATTGGAGTGCCATGGAAATTCTGAATCACATGGAGAGGACTTGTAAGTGTCTACACCTTGTTCATTTTATTAAATTATTAATTTTTGTATTTTTAGAGTGCATTGGGAATACCGTATCACATTGAGAGAATTATAAGTGTATGAACCTTAGTCAAATAACTATGAAAAAGATGTAGCAATACTGTTCATTGATTTTTAATTTGAATTATCCTTTCAAATTTGTACAAAAAAAAATCAAGAATGGAGGATAGGAGTGTGACGTATATGGAGAGGTATAGCAACAATAACTAATATTTCTAATCATTTTGAGTTTCAAATTAACATTTCAACATTATAATACATCTTTACCTTGTTGTTGGGTAATATAGGGATGTTGATAGATTTCTAAATGTAGTAGATTTTGTTAAAAGGGCCGAGGCTAGTGCATCCAAAGATGGAAAAATCATACGTCCATGCAAGTGTTGTTGCAATTGTTGTTGGGAAACTAAGGAGGTGGTGATTGATCATATTCTATCCTATGGCTTTGTGAAAGATTACACATGTTGGAAGTATCATAGAAAGAAGTCATTAGATGATGTGCATTGGGAAGAATTATGGACAAGAGAAGATGGAAATGCACTAGATGGTATTCATGAATTATTATATGATGCATTTTCTATTGGAAATATTAATGATGATGTGGTTGTAGAGGGAATGAAAGCTGGAGCTGAGACTAATACATATTTTCAAACATTTCAAGAACTACTAAAAGATGAACAACAACAATTGTTTCTTGGGTGAAAAAAGTACTCGAAGTTGGAATGGACACTTAATGATGATAAAAAACAGGTTAATGATGATGTGTTTTGATGTCTTGCTGACTCTCTAGCATGACAAGCATTTGATGAAATGCATCCGGAGTTTGCTTTAGAGCCTTGCAATCTTCGACTTGGATTAACTAGTGATGGGTTCAATCTATTTGGGAATATGAGTGTTTCTCATAGCACATGGCCTGTGCTTTTATTTCAATACAACTTGCCTCCATGGAAATGTATGAAGAAAACATACATCATCTTGTCATTACTTATTCCTGGTCCATCTACACTTGAAATGAACATTGATGTGTACTTAAAACCCTTGATAGAAAAATTAAGGGAATTATAGGTGGATGGAATAGATACATATGTTGCATTTATTAAACAACATTTTAAATTGAAGGCATCGGTTATGTAGACTATTAGTGATTTCCCTACATATGATTACTTATTAGGATGGAGCATTAAAGGGGAATTATCTTGTCCTTCATGCAACAAGGAGACTTATTCTAAATGGTTGAAGCACAGTAAGAAGTTTTATTATATGGATCATAGGCCATTTTTAGATCCAAATCACAAATTTTGATATGATAATCCCCATTTTGATGGCAATGAAGAATGAAGATTATCACCAAATATGTTATCTGGATCTGAGATTTTGGATCAACTACAAAGTCTTACGAGTGGATTAGGAAAGAGAAAAAATAGAGAAAGCAAGAATAGCAACACACAAAAGAAAAAAGGTTGGAGGAAAAAAAAACATTTTCTTTGAGTTGCCATATTGAAAGTCTCTTGAATTCCATCACAATCTAGATGTTGTGCACATTGAGAAAAATGTATGTGATAGCATCATAGGGAGTCTCTTAGATATTGAAAGCAAAAGAAAATATCATTTTAAAGCTCGTCTTGAATTGAGAAGAATGGGCATAAGGCATTCAATTCAAACTAAGCAAATAACACCTACTAAATTGTTGATGGCTCCCACATGCTTTACGATGAAAAAGGAAGAAAAGCTAACATTTTGCATAGTGCTAAAAAGAGTGAAAGTTCCTAATGGATATGTATCAAAAATTTCACGACATGTTAATCTTTAGACACACAAGATTTCAGGGCTAAAGTTCCATGATTGTCATGTCTTGATGCAATAATTGCTTCCATTAACTATTCGGCGAACTTTACCTTATAATTTTAGTACAACACTAATTGATTTGTGTAGATTCTTTAGAGATCTTTGCTTTAAAAAGGTTAAAGGGGAGGATTTCTTGAGGTTGGAAAATCAAATTGTTGTGACTTTCTCACAGTTGGAAACCATTTTTTCTACATTTTTTGATATTATGGTGCATTTTCCTATTCACTTGGCTAAYGAGGTTAGGTTTGGTGGACCGGTACAATATCATTGGATATATCCAATAGAAATGTATATATCAAAGGGTTAAAATTCATTATTAATTTTATTATTTAAATATATAATTTATTGGACTATTTTTTCAACTTATTGAAATTTTTAGGTATTTGGGTACATTAAAAAAATATGTACATAATAGAGCATAACTAGAAGGTTCTATTGCAGAATGGTACATAACAAATAAATGCTTGATGTTTTGTTTAATGTACTTAGATGGGATATCGACACAGTTTAATAGGCTAAAGAGAAATAATGATGTTGAAATGGTTGAAATAGAGGAAGGGTGGTCTCTTTTTTCATAATCGTGGCATGGGTTTAGATCAACTAAAATGATCTACCTTGATCACGACACGTTGGAAAAAGCACATAAATATGTATTATTCAATTGTGAACCAATTAACCCATATATTCGATAAGTAAAATGTCATTTAATTATATATTAAATATCTTGCTTTCAAAAACTTATTTTTTTATTTCTTTATAACAGATAATATCGGGATGAAGTTCAAAGAAAACATCGTCGAGCTCGTCCAAGAGAGGTGGACGACATTCACAATAATGAATTCCCAAAATGGTTTAGAAATCATGTAAGTAAAAATCTTATTATAACAAAAAATTTATTTGAACTAAGAATAGCTCATTTAATAATGAAACTACTTATATGTTGAATAGGTTACAATGCATTACTCTAGCCAACAACTCAATGAAAATTTAATGTGGTTGTCTCGAGGTCCAAGCCAATGGGTAATAACGTACATGGGTTATGTCAGAAATGGTTACCACTTTCGCACTATAATTTATGAGAAAATTTGAAAAACACAAAATAATGGTATTTGTGTGGTTGCGAAAACTTCAAGCTATTCAAGTACCAAGGATAGAAAACTTATTAGAGGAAAAGGTTATTACTATGGTTTTTAGATAGATATCATTGAGTTAGACTACTATGGACATCCAAATATATTATTATTGAAATGCAACTGGATTAATGTTAATTCCAAGTTTGGTATTAAAAATGATGAATTTGGATTTACTCTTGTATTATGGACTTCATTGAAAACACCCTAACCTTTTATATTTGCATCCCATGTGGAGCAAGTCTTTTATGTAGAAGATCCTATCAACAAAAGCTGGCAAGTAGTTAGGAAAGCATCACCAAGAGATTTTTTGACTTGAATGTTGATGGACATACATAAGAGGTTGGTGCTGTTATGGAGGACCATCTAGTTGAACAATATTTTGTAGAATACAATGCATTTATGATTGATGACGAAGATAGTTGGGGAAGAAATGATGTTGTTGGTGTAGAGTTACCGATCACTAAGTCTCAAACTCTTGATAAAATTGATGATAATAATGATGATGGTGATAATGATATAGAGTTTAATGAGGAAGAAGAAGATGTTGAAATCACTTAATTAGGAGATGATAGTGACTTTTATGAGGATGATGATTAGATTTTTTTCTTTACTAGTTAATCAACACATTTATATTAGTTTAAATATATTCTTGTATTTTGTGATTTTGACAAAATGATTTGATAGAATTTTCATTAACAATAAACATGAAATACTTTTTATTTTAAATAATTAATATCATATTAATTATATCTTTTTAGTGTTCTGAATGATTGATGTTATGATGTTTAATGATGGTGAGGTTCATGAGAAGTTGGGGTGGATTTGTAGTCAAATAGATGTATGAATGAGTGGATATATAGAAGTATTTTTCTTTTTGCAATTTGCAGGTTCCTTAATATAATGCTTTATTTTTTATTTATGTGTTAGATGATTGATGTGATAGTATTTAATGGAAATGTGGTCTATGAGAGGTTGGAGCTGAATTTGTAGTTAAACTGATGGATGGATAAATGGATATATAGAAGTGTTTCTCTTTTTTGTAGGTGTCCATAGCATTTTAAGCCCTTAAACCCAATCCATAAGGAACCTASTCAACTTAATTCAAACTCACCTGTACACTATTAGGACAAACTTGAATAATCCATCTAGCTTAACTTACTTAAAACCCAAACTAACTTGCAGGTTCCTTAATATAATGTTTTACGATTTATTTATGTGTTAGATGATTGGTGTGATAATATTTGATGGGAATGTGGTTTATAAAAGGTTAGGGTCGAATTTGTAGTTAAATTGATGGATGAATTAATGGATGGATATATAAAAGTATTTCTCTTTTTTGTAGGTGCCTTTAGCATTTTATACCCTTAAAATCCAATTCACAAGGAACCAACTCAACTTAATTCAAACTCACCTATACACTACTAGAACAACATTGAGTAATCCATCCAATTTAACCTACTTAAAACCCAAACTAACTTGCGTAATCTAATCTAAACTCACTTACATTTATTTGAACTTACTTCCAACCAATCTATTCAAACTTATTAGAATTCATTACCTATATTCAAATAAAACCAAGTGCATCTAACTAATCCAATTCAACCAATCATATTAAAATTAAACTTTTAAAAATAATCCAACTTAGCATGTTAGAACCAATCCCCCAACAATACCAATAAAGAACATATTCAAGTTAAATTTCTTTCTAATATTTACTAAATTTTATTTTTTTATTTTATTACTATATTTCAAGTCACTGAGGAGAAACCGTTTCCAACTTAGTGAATCTAGACTTCCTATACCTTAATCACAAGAATAAACCCAAGTTTCTTAGCCACAAATACAAGAACAATAATCCCAATCACTTGAAATACAAGAACTTGATCCACACCAAGAACATGCTCAAAAACTAAATATTGATGTACAAAGAAATAAAGAATCTTTTAATCATAGTGCTTCACAATCAATTGCAAACTAGAACCCTCACAGCATAAGCGAATTAGAGGACCAACATATTGTATGGACATTCATAATATGAAAGGCTCTAAAATTATTGTAACTAATAACGGTTTTAGTTAAGCAATAGATGAAGTTGGGGGTGTCATAGCACACTTTATTAGAATCATTGGAAGAAATGGAAGCATTATACCTGTTGATTTAAAAAGTTGGAAGCAAGTCTCAAATGAATGTAAGAGCCATGCATGGGAATGCCTCAAGGTATTGTGTTATAAGTATTTTTCTTATATTCTTTATTCACTTGTTATTATTTATTTCATTGAATATAATATTGATTTGTATTTTTCATGTTTCATATAGAGAAAAATTGATTTATCAAACACTTTCAAAGAGTTGGCTTTAAAAAATTTGAATATGAAGTGGAAACAATAGAAGGCCACTTTAAAGAAACAATATTATAAGCCCAATGTTCCATAAGTAGAACAATTGGTGTTTCTAGTTATTCAAGTTAACAAGGTGCAATGGGTGAATTTGTTACAATAGAAGGCCACTTTAAAGAAACAATATTATAAGCCCAATGTTCCATAAGTAGAACAATTGGTGTTTCTAGTTATTCAAGTTAACAAGGTGCAATGGGTGAATTTGTTACACATTTGGGAGTTTGATAAATTCAAAATATATATATTAATATAATATATTTATAATTTTTTAATAAATTAACATGTTTGATAATTTAATGAATACAATGCATGTTACAGAATTCATGTAAAATAAATTAACATGTTACAGAATTCAAGTGTAACATGTTAATTTTGTAACATGAATTAAACAAAAGAACATTATGTTACAGAATTCAAGTGTAATTATAATTTTTTAATGAATTAAACAAAATTGATTAATATTCATATAATAATAGGTAGAGCAAGATGGAGAGATTTTTGATAGAGCTTCTCCTTTCAAGAAGATGCATAGAAGAAAAAATTGAAAGCTTATTGATGATGCCTTTGCTGAAATAATCATATGTTTAATTTATTTGAATAGTATTGCAATTATATATTGTATACTTTTATTTATCAATTTTTAACTTTAAATTTTATATTGTTGTAGTAAGATATTAATGATCTTTTAGCTTAGCAACAAAGTAAAAGTTGTTGCAATTATATATTGTATACTTTTATTTATCAATTTTTAACTTTAAATTTTATATTGTTGTAGTAAAATATTAATGATCTTTTAGCTTAGCAATAAAGTAAAAGTTGTTCACAAAATACCACTATCACACAAGATGATATATTTGCCTAAGTATATGGTAAACTTAAGAGACATGATCAAGTGCATCTTATAGGGTGGGGTCCAATACTATCATATATTTGGTGACCATCTAAAAAGTATAGAAATTGTGGATTAAGATCTGAAAATAAATAATTAAGAAAAGTGGTTGAGTCAATGAAATGAATTGCTTTTAATATTTCTTTTAAACATCGCAAAACTAACATCACAAAAACCCTCTTTTTTTAGATTCAGAAGGAAGGGACACAACATTGAATACATTATTGATGAAAATGTTAACACATGAAGAATAATTTTTTTGTTATATTTATTGCTAGAAACATGAACATTATTTTATTATGTATTTTCTTGGAARCATTAATTACTTTTGTTAAATGATATAAATTTTTTGTGACTACATTTGCATATTAAGAAAATCAAAATTTATAGAAATTATTATCTTTTAACATGTTACAATATAGTTTGATAACTATATATTCATTCTATAATAGGTTATAATGTGGTTTAATAACCATACAATTTATCTCATTATAGGTTATATCAATATTTGATATCTATTTAATTATTTTGATATGTATATTAATGGTGTAATATAGCAATGGATATTTATGTTAAATTGTTGTTATATGTAACTTTTAGCAATGGTTATATATAATAACCGTTGTTAAATGTGAGTTGTAGTAACAGTTTTCATTATAAACCGTTACTGTAGTTATTATGTAGCAATAATTTTCATGATGATCTGTTGCTATAGATATTATGTAGCAACAACTTTTTTGATAAATTGTTGCAATAGATATCATATAACAACAGTTTTCTTGATGGACCRTTGTTATAGATAGCAACTATTTTCACGATACTCTATTGCTATAGGTATTATGTTACAATGGTTTTTATGATGAACCATTGCTATAGGTATTATGTAGCAACAATTTTTTGAATGCATTGTTGCCATGAGCATTATATAGCAACAATTTTTTTTGTTGAACCGTTGTTATAAGCATTATATATTAACAATTTTTATAAAGAACTATTGTGATAGGTGTTATATAGCAATGATTTCCAAAATGAACCGTTTCTATAGATATTATGTAGCAACGGTTCTTTTTGACAAAGCATTGCTATATATAATCTTTTATCTACGGTTTTATAAAATAATCGTAGCAATAAACGCATAATTTTTTTTCTTTTTTATAATGTTTTATCCATGGTTTTGTCTATTGTTATAGTTGTTTTTGCAATGGCTTTTATAATCCAGTGCTAAATGCTATCTCTAGCAATGGTTTTATAAAACCGTTGCGAGAACCTATCGTTATGATGGAAGAGGCATTGGTTTTCTATCCGTTGTGATAGATCTCTAACAACAATTTTGGGTACTTCTAGCAACGGTTTTGTCCACTGCTAGAAGTCCATTTTCTTATAGGATCTGGTCCAAACCTGGTGCGACATGACTCATTAATAGGAAGAGTGAAAAATGGAAAGAAGAGGAAGAGTGAAAAACACCGTGTCTTTACATGCACCAAGAGAAAAGAGCAAAGAGCAATTGTAGTTTTCATTCTTTTAATGTTCAGATAGGATTAGTTAGTAAGAGGAATATTCAAAAAACTTGATCAAGCATAGAATCAAAAAAGGTAGAGGTTAATGAGTTAGATGTTCAATTAGGGTCGAACCTTGATAATGTGACATATACATTTATATATTATAGGTCATATAAAAACTATATATTACAAATTTTACAACTTTAATAAGATACTTAAACATGGATGAATGGCAAGTCCCTTAATTTTTAAAGAAAATTACTAGGGTTTAAGTCTTTCAATTCATATTTTGTTTAAAATACATGCATAATAAA
This sequence comes from Nelumbo nucifera, assembly GCF_000365185.1. The sequence goes on along the minus strand of NW_010729351.1, from coordinate 405,068 downwards.
GTAATATATACAATAAAGAGTCACTCATTAACACAAATAAAAAGATGGACTAGTGGTAATTAAACAATATATGATAATAAGAGACCATGGATTCAAATTTTGTTAAACATGTTTTAAAATTTCAATTATACAAAAAATGTCTTCATTATATTCTAAATAGAAAGAGTTTCAAAATTAAAATGAAATATGTTTGACTAAGAGAGAGGAAAACAAAAAGCTTGAAATAAATAAAAGTTTATGGTTACCCATTAGATGATTGTGACCCAAACCTTTATTTGATTAACTAACCTGCTAGTGACCCAAACTAACTGGATGCATCCCAACCCATTAACTAATGGGTGGATTCAGTGGGTTAGCAGGTTGGGTAAAAAAATGCCACTAGGAGCAAATTGAAATGTAACATCTAGGCTAGCATCATATATAATTCTTGGTCATCATAACCCTATGATTGTTTCTTGAGTAATCAAACTTATGTTCCTGAATTGTCGGATTTATTTGTTTATCTTAAGTTGGTTTTGGAGCTTCACATGTTATAATTAAAGGGAATGCTATTAACATGATTATTAATTAACTTGATGACTATTATAGGTTAATGACAATCCAAATTGTCAATCGCATGTTACTTTCGAATCGGATTTACCTTTGTAGAGTGTCTTATTCTCCCAAAGTTTGCAACAGGGTGGAATAATCTATTGTCAAACATGTTTTCTCAATGGGGTCGACTATGAGATGTAAAAGATATGATATCCGAAAAAATAACTGAACAATAAACTTGAATCATAAACGTGGTAGCGAGTAAGGTATTATTTATCGAAATTCATGGATGGGTTTTGATTGGTAGTTAAATACATTTTCCCCTTCTCAATATCTTTTGTGATTACGTAGTTAAATACATTTTCCATTTCAAGAAAATAAATGTTAATATGGCATTTCATTAGAAATATTTGTTATTAAACATTAGAAAATAATATATGATGGTAATAATGAGAAAAGAGAAGAGATTGAGAAAGAGGATGTGTACCTTTGGCATGCAGATGTGCATGCCAAAGGTACCTTGGCCTCAATGGAGTTGCACTCGTGTGCGCATCGTCGATGATGTGTACCTTTGGCATGCAGATGTGCATTCCTTCTTGCATATCGGAATTGTGGCACCAGATAATTCCATACACTTGGGCATGCAATCGAATTCCATGCAATGTTGCATATCCTTCACAAGATCTCGTGGTCTTTCAGGGTTAAAAGTTTTTACAAATTCCTCCCAAAATGATTTACATCTTATTTCTTCTACGTGCATAGACATCACCAATGCAAAAACCAAAAGCACTACAACTACTTTATTGCTGGCCATTTCACTTCCCTCTCTCTCTCTCTCTCTTCTCTCTCTCTGTGAAGATATCCTTAAACCTCCAAAGAAGTATCTAGGAGGTTTGTAGATCTTTGATTTGTGTAAAGAGAAAATGGCATTTATATAGGAATTAGCATTTAAATTTAAGGTAGCTAATTAGTTATGAGATGCCATTTTTTAGCATTTTAGTTGAGTTGGTTGCAAAGAGATGGTGTGAAGGAAAACATGGCCATAGGAAATGGTCATGGTAACTTGGTTCAAACCTTTGAAATGTTAACCAACTTGCTTATTTTTGGGAGAAATTGATGTTAAAAAGCACTTCCTTCAAATGTTGTGGGATCCATATCAATAATAACCAACCTTTAATTCTGTTTCTTAACTCAAACAAAAGACCAACCATAAAGACTTTAAATATGTTAGTTCATGTGGGTTCAATACATATCGTTAAAATGGCTAGTTATTTAAAAATTAAACCTGATCTATTTAATTTCTTTCAGTAAATAAGAACCAAATCCTAATTTTCCATGTTTTTTTTTCAATCCAATAAAAACAATTCCATTCATCAATAGATTTAGTATAAGCCATAGTCCTTTTGACAAACAAGTCAAGCAACTAAACATATAAGTGTCCTATCGTCCAATAAGTGAATAGAGGTTACACTGTAGTGCACTGTGACCTTATGGCATGACCCAGTATAAAATCCCCAAACTCATTACGAATAATTATACTGATACCATTAGTTGGGAATTGTAGAGCCCCATAAACATTTAACTTTAGAACACATGAGAGGTTTCAACCAAGGAGCCATGCTAATAATGTGTGGCATTATGTATTATTCATTGTTCCTTAATATTGGTGTGAGGATGAGAATAAGCCTATGTTCTCAATAGAACATTATTAGGAACAAAAGGTTTTGCCTCAAAAAGAATTAAAAGATACAAGAATATAGAGAGCAACAACACTTTAAAAAGATAATTACTTAATGGTAATCCCATTATTTGGATTCTTGTGATGGATTGGCTGGACCTAATCCATGTGCTTTTTAAGCACATTATATATACTAGTAAGTATGCGCATCACAATTCTAAATGATGATAATGATAGTAATAATGTATCCAAAATTTTCACCTTTTTATAATTCTTTTGCATTTCTATGTAAAAGTAATTTTGATATGCGGCACTTACTTTTTGTATAATTTGAAAAATATATGGCATTATACATGTGTCTAATTTTTTTTTGCAAAAGTTATGTATTTCTTTTGTTTTTATATTTTTATATATTATTATTTTTTATTATTTATGTATGACATTAAAGGTTAACATATTTAACCCAATAGTTGAACTATTGATCTTTGTCAAATAGTAAAATAATTTTATTTAAGGTCARTTCTAAATTATGTATATTATTTTTGTCACCAATAAAAATAAGCAGTCTTATTTATTACACATTTTTTAATTTCATTAATAAAAATATAATAAATGTGCCTTATTTTTTCTACATTTTATAATTTTTTATATTTATTTGTATTTTAAAAGTTATATTACCTCACTTCCTTTTTTTATAGATAAAAAGACACTACACTAAAATAAAACAAACAAATAAATATTGCTCAATATAAATTGGAGGGCTGTCCCACAACATACAACCTTCGTCGAAATACTTAGCTTTTGGCACAAAGGTGTGAGCAGACATATTATAATACATTGGAATATATTTATACACAATTGAGCTTAAGTCTTTTTGGGCACACAAAATTTGATCTATCCAAAAATATATATACTTCCTAGCCAAACCACAAGATAGAAAAAAGGGAATCCACACAATTCTTGGCATCAAATAGGATTATAGTGGATGTCCATTGGTTGTCCTTAGCAAGAAGAACAACCTTTGAAATTGCTCTTAATTCATCCATTATTGAATCCTTCCAAATGCCTCCTATACCACTTGCAACCATAATAAACTTCTTATTGCAATCAAAAACACAAAATCTGTAAGTAATCCTAACTATGACTTCATAGGTTGATCATTTTGATATGGATGGTTGAATTACTTATCAATCACTTAGATAAAGAATGATTTTGTTTTTGAGTTAGTTTTAAAATATATAGGTTTAATTATATTGTTAATAATATTTATAGATCTAATTAGTAGCATTTATTAGTAAAAAATAACTTAAATATAAGATTTAATAATAGAAATGAGTGCGAATAGGGCAATTAGTTATTGATATTAAATGAGTTGAGAAGAGTTAATTTTAAGATATTCAATGTATTCAATTATCTCTCATTAAATCCAACATTTAAGGTATTAATTTGCATTCACCTTCATTGAATCATATATTTAAGGCTTCTTTGTTTCTTCTCATCATTAWATTTTATAATCAAATACATATTTAACAATTTCAATAACATAAAAATTAAACTTTTAAAATCTACCTAGAAAAAATAGTGTTTCCATCTAGGTGGTGGTAAAAAATTAAACCATTTGGGTCAAATGGACCAATTCATGTTGTCACAATTAAATAATAAAATGAAAAAATATAGAAATTAAAAAATGGGAACGTTTTTAATATCATATATTTGACATATTAAACAATAAAAACTATGATAAACATCGTTTTAAAAACCGACCCAGAGGCCGACCTGCTTTTACCTTTCGGGTCACAGGTCACCAGTTCGACTGTCAAGGTCAAACAATTCAAACTGCTCTGTGTCAACACTATGTGTGTGTGTGTGTGTGTAAAAATACATATTTTATCAATAAATAGTATAATTATGTTTTACATATATTTTATAATTATGTTTCACATATATTACATATAATATATGTATTATTTTATATTTATTCATGTTTTCAATTCTATTTTGAATTTTTATTTATAAAAATATTAAAAATTTTAATTTGGGGACAAAAARGGTTTTTTCACAAAAATAGAAAGGCAAGGTGCATAATGCCCTTTGGACGTATAGATCTTGAAATGTTACTCAAAATAAAAAAAAAGATAACCCTAATCAGACATCGGAGTGCAAAGTTATGTCTTTCAAAAGCTTAAACATAATTAAGTGTGCAGCATGTGACTTGGTTACTGGGTCAAACAGGTCAACGGTTAAACCGCCCAAGTTAGACGGTTTTTAACCAAAAGGGGGAGTTTCAATAGAAACAAACATAGAATCAAGGTCGAGTGATAATTGAAACAGTTCAATTGGACCGGTTAACAAGTTAAAAACATTGATTATAAATAAGAAATAGTTTTTTTAATGATGGAAATGAAATGTAAAATTTAAAACCAATTGGAAGTAAAACTATTTTCCTATTTTCTCTAATTAAATATCATATCTAAGGTATATTCTCTTATCTAATCCTATATTTAAGATCTATTTTTCTCACCATTAAATTCTACTAATTAAATCCACAACATTAATTTTAATAATAAAAAAATAAATATTTTGAAAAATAATTTGAAAACAAAACCATTTTCTTCCATCTCAATGGTGGGAAAGCAATTCAGCCATTTGGGGTCAAAGCTATTGATAAATAATGCCAAAATTAAATAATAAAATTTTAAATAAATAAAATATTTAATACAAAACATATAAAAAGAATTAGGCATGTCACTAATATTGTACATTCATTATACTAAACAAAAATAAGTTTGAAATGTAAGAAGTATTTTTGTAAATGATGAAAATGGAATGCCAAAATTAAAATCAACCTAGAAATGAAATGATGTCATAGTCAAAGAATAAATTTTTTAAAAATAGAAAATACAAAGAATAACAAAAGTAAATATTATACATAAGATATAATTTTATCAATAATGGAAATTTAATACAAAATTTAATGTCAAGCTAGAAATCAAACTATTTTTCTTTTTGAGTCATGAGTTAGTGGTTTGGGTCAAATGGATTAATCGATGATATAATATAATAAATATTTATTAAATAATAAAAAAGTACAAGTAATCAAAAGAATATATAAAAATTAATATTAATTTTGTCAAGCAAAAATTTAGTGTGATAAGTAAAAATTTATGTATATAATGTAGATGAAATATATAATTTAAGACTAATCCAAAAGGAAAGCTATTTTCGTATTTAAATGATGGATCAATGATTAAAGTTTTCAAAGAAATTCATGATGTCATAATTGAATAATAAATATTTAGAAAAAGATAGAACACAAAACATAAAAATGTAGTAGTAGTAGTAGTAGAAGTAGCTAGTAGTAGTAGTAATAATAACAATTGTTATTGTAATTTAAAATTACTACTGGTGCACATTTAGTACAGGTATTTAAGTTTTATTTTTAACCATATTGTTACAATTTTCAATTTCTATCCTAAATATGATATATCTAAAATTCTAAAATTAAAATTATTAATATGAAAACAAATTCATTCCTGCAATGCACGTGCTTATATATATATATATATATATATATACACACACACACACACACCTAGAACAAGCTAATAAGGTACCAACCAGCTGGTTGGTAAGGTCCTCTGTTGTTCCTAGCAGAGACCAGGGTTGGGGGTTATGGGATGGGTTGGGTTAGGTTTGGGTTGACCTTCAACCCAACCCATCTAACCCACCAAATAGTTAATGGCCCATTTCGAAAAATTTAAATAGGTTGAGTTCAACCCAAAATTAACTACCATAACCCAATCCAACCCACCCAACCCATTAATCCTACATACATTAAATAGAATACAACATAAATTGCAGAAAAATATAAAAAAAATAGAAAACATAGAAACAAAAATTCAAGAAAATATAACAAAAGTTATAAATAAACACAAAAAATGAAAAAATAACAAAAATTATAGGAAACAAAAGAATGTTAAAAAAATACAAATAAAGATAGAAAATGAAAAAAAAAATGCAGAACCATAAAAAAATGAAGTTGAAAACAAGCACAAGCAAGAAATGAATCTATCATTCACGAATAACATTGACAAAGACGACAAGGACTTGAGGGTTTCAAGTAATTGAAAGGAGAGTGTCCCCATACCCTTGACAAAGAGGCCACAATTGATTCATTGGACACTAGACCTATTCGTGTGGGTTGGGTAGCCCAACAGGTTGGTCCAACAGGTTCAGTTTGAAAAATAGGCTTGCAATTTGGTTAACAGAACTGTGAAAACCCCTAGCCTAGACATTTTTTGTTAATAAAGAGGCAAAGTTCAGTCCAAACCTGGTCAGACATGACCGATTAATAGGTCTATTTCAAACCAACTGATGAAGATTCTTCCATCAGAAGTTAACTAGAAAGAAGAGGAAGAGTGCAAAAACTATCGGTCTTCACATGCACCAAGAGAAAAGAGCGAAGAGCAATTTTTGTTTTTATTTTTTAATGTTCGGATAAGATTAATTAGTTGGAGGAATATTCAAAAAACTGGACTAGGCATAGAATCGGGAAAGGGAGAGATTAATGAGTTAGAGGTGCAATGGGGGTCGAACCTTCATGACGTGACATATACATTTATATACAAGTCATATAAAAATTATATATTATATATTTCACAACTATTAATATACTTAAACATGGTGGATGAATGGCGACTTTTTTAACTTTTAAAGCAAATTACTAGGGCTTAAGTCTCTTAATTTCTATTTTCTTTAAAATACATGGGTAATAAAGTAATATATACAATAAAGAGTCAGTAATTAACAAAAATAAAGAGATGGACTAGTGGTAATTAAGCAATATATGAAATTAAGATATCATGGATTCAAATTTTATTAAACTCATTTTAAAATTTCAATTACATGAAATTAATGACTTGAAATAAATAAAATTTAATGATTAGCAATTGGATAACCGTGACCCAACCTAATCCAACCCATTAAATAGCAGCCCTTTATTTGATTAGCCAAACTTCTTACTGACCCAGGCTAAATGGATACAACCCAACCTAATGGATGGATTTGTGGGGTTAGCAAGTTAGGTAAAAACAATTGCCACCCGAAGCAAATTATGATGTAGCATCCGGGGTTGGCATCATAATTCTTGATCATCATCGCCCTATCTCATGTTGGTTTTGGAGCTTCAATTATCTCATGTTATGGTTGAAGGGAATGTGCATAACATGATTATTAATTAATTCGATCACTTTTAGAGGTTAACAACAATTAATCCAAATTGTCAATCGTAGGTTACATTTGAATTAGATTCATGTCTGTATAGTGTCTTATTAAATTCTCCCCGAGCTTTTGCAACAGGGTGGCATAGTCAGTTGCCAAACATATTCTCTTAAAATCTTTTGTGATTATGTAGTCTCAAAATGCTCCAAACATTATTTGTGATAATTCTCTCTTGAACAAACATCAATGTATTTAACCTATAATATAAGTTAAATACATTTTCCATTTCAAGAAAATAAATTTTAATATGGAATTTCATTAAAAATATTTGTTATTAAACATTATAAAATAATATATGATGGTAATAATGAGAAAAGAGAAGAGATTGAGAAAGAGGAGAAGCTTTGTAATTTCATGCAATAGTTTCTTTCTTTGGCCTCAATGGAGTTGCACTCGTGTGCGCATTGTCGATGATGTGTACCTTTGGCATGCAGATGTGCACTCCTTCTTGCATATTAGAATTGTTGCACTAGATAATTCCATGCACTTGGGCATGCAACCGAATTCCATGCAATGTTTCATATCCTTCACAAGATCTCGTGGTCTCTCAGGGTTAAAAGTCTTTACAAATTCCTCCCAAAATGATTTACATTTTATTTCTTCTATGTGCATAGACATCACCAATGCAAAAACCAAAAGCATTGCAACTACTTTATTGYTGGCCATTTCACTTCCCTCTCTCTCTCTCTCTTCTCTCTCTGTGAAGATATCCTTAAACCTCCAAGGAAGTATCTAGGAGGCTTGTAGATCCTTGATTTGTGTAGAGAAGAAATGACATTTATATAGGAATTAGCATTTAAATTTAAGGTAGCTAATTAGTTATGAGATTACATTTTTTAGCTTTTTAGTTGAGTTGGTTGCAAAGAGATGGTGTGAAGGAAAATATGGCCATAGGAAATGGTCTTGGTAACTTGGTTTAAGCCTTTGAAATGTTAACCAACTTGATTATTTTTGGGAGAAATTGATGATAGAAAGCACTCCTTCAAATGTTGTGGGACCCATATCAATAATAACCAACCCTTAATTCTGTTTCTTAACTCAAACAAAAGACCAACCATAAAGACTTTAAATGTGTTAATTCATGTAGGTTCTATACATATAGTTAAAATGGCTATAGTTGTTTAAAAATTAAACCTGATCTATTTAATTTTTTTAAGTAAATAAGAACCAAATCCAAATTTAACATGTTTTCTTTTTCAATCCAATAAAAGAAACTCCATTCATCAATAGATTTAGTACAAGACATGGTCTTTTTGACAAATAAGTCATGCAAGCAACTCAACATATAAGTGTCCTATTGTCCAATAAGTGAAAAGAGGTTACACTGTAGTGCACTGTGACCTCATGACACGACCCAGTATAAAATCACAAAACTCATTACGAATAATGATACTAATACCACCAGTTGGGAACTATAGAGCCCCATAAACATATATTTTTAGAACACAGGAGAGGTTTCATCCAAGAGACATACTAATAATGTGTAGCATTATGTATTATTCATCGTCCCTCAATATTTGTGTGAGGATGAGAATAAGCCTAGGTTCTCAATAGAACATTACTAGGATGAAAAGGTTTTGGCTCAAAAACATGAATTAAAAGATACGAGAATATAGAGAGCAACAACACTTTAAAAAGACAATTACTTAATGGTAATCCCATTATACACAACTGAGCAACAACACTTTATACACAACTGAGCTTAAGTATTTATGGGCACACAAAATTTGATCTACCCAAAGATTATACTTCCTAGCCGAACCACAAGAGAGAAAAAATGGAATCCACACAATTCTTGGCATCAAATAGGATTATAATGGATGTCCACTGATTAGCTTTAGCAAGAAGAAGAGCCTTCCAAATTTCTCTTAATTCAGCCACAACCAAATCCTTCTAAATTCCTCCTATACTACCTACAACTATAATAAACTTCTTATTGCAATAAAAACACAAAGTCCGTAAGTAATCCTAACTATGACTTCATAGGTTGATCATTTTGATTTGGATGGTTGAATTACTTAGCCATCAATTGGATAAAGAATGGTTTTGTTTTTTAGCTAGTTCAAAAATTGATAGGTCTAATAGAAAATGAGAGTTAATGCCTTTAAGTACAAGAGTTAATGAGAGGGGATTAAATGAGGTGTAAAGTAATAGTTAGAGTTATATTTTAAACTCTTACAATTAGAGGTGGACTAAATACACAAATATGGGGATTTTAATATACACTAAATCTGGCATTAAAACTATAATTAAATGACTTTTATATCATTTCTTAGACAAAGAAATAGAGGGTAATTTGAGTCCAAAAACACATTCACTCTGTACACCTAGAACAAGCTAGCAAGGTGCCAACCAGCTGGTTGGTAAGGTCTCCCATTGATCATAGTGGAGACTTAGGCTCAAATCCCACCTGCACTAAGGTTGGGGGGTTATGGGTTGGGGGATGGGCTACCCGGTTATGTAACCCTTCAACAGATATCTAAAAAAAAAGGAAGAACAAGCTATTCATTGCAATAAATCACCTAATTAGTGTTTAAAATTCATCTTTGATGGAGCTAGGGGTAGCAAATGGGTGGGTTGGGTTGGGTTGGGTTAGGTTTGGGTTGACCTTCAACCCAACCCATCTAACCCACCAACCGGTTAATGGCCCATTCCAGAAAATTTAAATAGGTTGGGTTCAACCCAAAATTAACCACCATAATCCTACATACATTAAATAGAACACAACATAAATTACAGAAAAAAAAAGATTAGAAAACATAGAAACAAAAACAAACAAAAATTATAAGAAAATATAACAAAAGTTATAAATAAACACAGAAAATGAAAAAATAACAAAAGTTATAAATAAACACAGAAAATGAAAAAATAACAAAAGTTATAGGAAATAGGAGAATTCTAAAAAAATACAAATAAAGATAAAAATGAAAGAAAATGCAGAACTGTACAATAATGAAGTTGAAAACAAGCAAAAGCAATAAATGAATCTATTATTCACGAAGATGACAAGTAAGGGCTTGAGGGTTTCTAGTAATTAAAAGGAGAGTGTCCCGTCCCCATCCCTTTTACAAAGAGGCCACAATTGATTCATTGGACACTAGACCACTTATTTGTATGTGTTGGGTAGCCTAACGGATTGGCCCAACCTAGGCTGTTCATGATTGAGCTTGGACATAATTGAAGGTCCATGAGCTCGAGCTCGAGCTTTCGCAAATAAGTCTTGCTTGAGCCCAGTTGGGTAACATTACATATAATACAAGTAACACACACACACACATATAATATATATATATATATATATATATATATTGAGTTAGGCCGATTTTGAGTTATTGGGTCTTAGGCCCATTAGTTTATGTTATTTTAAGTTGTGACTGTTCAGCTACTTAAAGTAGCCACCCTACTAAGGGTATTCTTGTAATCTTCCATTTTTTTATTTTAAGTATATAAATCAAGAGCGGTTGGTGGTTAGATCTATTCAACTCTGGCGACATCCAACTTTCTTTTCTTCTTCTCTCTTCTTCTTTACTGCTGAAACCCTTAAGCTTCTTCTACTTTTCTTCATAAGGCATTCATCTGAAATTGTTATCAGCAATTTCTACTTGGTATCAGAACAGGCCGAAGGTTTCTTGAGCTGCTCTATCATTAAACCCTAGATCGGCCGACTACATGGTGATATGAGAGGCTGATCGAAGACCTCAGGTAAGCCTAGTTTTTGGATTTTTTTGGTGGGTCTATTTTGCCCTGTAGCTAGTCAAGGTTTTCCCATCAAATTCAGGAAGAACTAGAGAGGGAGAGTCATGTTTTTGTAGGACTCTTCATTTTTTACCTAGGAAGTGGTGCCCTAATTTTTTAGGGTTCCTTAGTGTTTTTTGAAGGGGCGGCTCAAGTCCCATTTGTTTTGGAGGCCTCTAGAGGGAGTGGCTATTTTTTCTCTCTCTTCTCTTATCCAACAAAAAAGGAATCTTTTGTGGAAAGACAACCTAGGGTCTAGAAGGGTGTGTGTGGTGCCTGAAAGGGATTATTTCCTTTTTCTTCATCTCAAAGTGATTTTCTAATCCTTTGTTGGAAATAATAGAGGGCATGGAGTTGAAAACAAATGGGACAAGGGGAGGAGGTGTCGAAGACGTTTTCTGGGCTGGGACCATCACTACAGTTAAGTTGGATGGTACAAACTTTTTAGAATGGTCACAATCTACAAAGATGTCCATTGGTGCTCGTTGAAGGTTGGGGTATATCACTAGTGAGGAAGTGAAACCCGAGACTAATAGTTCCTGGTGGGTACAAAAAAATTATATGGTAATGACTTGGCTGTGCAGTTCTATGCTGCCCCATATAAGTAAAATTTTTTATGGGAAAATACAGATAAGGAAATTTGGGATGGGGTTGCAGAAACCTACTCATAGAGTGAAAATGTTGCTAGGGCCTATTAATTGAGGAACCAGGTTATTGCTACCCAACAAGGAGATAAACCTATTCCTATTTATTTTTCCGCCCTTAAAACCCTATGGCAGGAGATTAACCATCTAGAAACAATGGTTTGGGAAACCACTAAGGATGCTGCTACCTACAAGAAACTCTTAGAGGATAATAGGGATTTTAAATTTCTTGTTCGTCTCAATCCCGAGTATGACATTGCAAGGCAACATATCCTTTATAGGGATAGTGTTACTCTCTCTCAGGCATATGCCTTTGTATCAGGGGAAGAGAGTAGGATGAATGTGATGATGAGGAATTCGAGTCCTGAATAGTCAGCCATGGTCAGTATTGTGAAACCTAAACAGAGTGGAGACCAGGGTGGTAGTGAAAGTAGGAAGGAAGATAAGAAGGATTTGATTTGTGACTACTATAAGAAGCCTAAACACACGAGAGATACCTATTGGAAGCTTCATCCTCACCTTATTTTGAATAGACTCAAAAACAAGAAGGGAAATGTTAACATGGCAGCCACTAGTGACTTACCTGGCCCCCCTACTACAGCTACTTTGGAGTCTGTTGCAGCTACTGTAGTGAGGGCCGAACTTGAGAGATATGGGCAGTTACTAAATCAACGAGATACAGTCAACCCTAATCTAGTAACAAGTGGACAGCTGGTACAAGTGGTTCTGGTGGTGGACATTCTACTTCCTTTGCTCATATAGGTAGTTCACATGCCACTACAAGCTATGTTTCTACTACAGGTAAGGAGGGACCTCCTTGGATTATAGATTCTGGAGCCTTAGAGCACATGACCCATAGTTTCACTTTTTTTTCTTCTTACCAACTTTGTTCTGGCAGAGACAGAGTTTCCATAGCYGATGGATCTCATGTTCCCATTGCTGGGAGAGGTCTGTCAAGACTACTGATTCCATTTACCAACCCTTTGTCCTTTATGTACCCAGATTAAGTACTAATTATCTATTAGTAGTTTAACTAAGAACTTGAATTACTTGGTGATTTTTTCTCCTGGCCATTGTGTTTTGCAAGATCTGGTTTCAAAGAGGACGATTGGGAGTAGTCGTGAGGTGAATGGAATCTACATTCTGGATGCGCTTCCTCATCATCAGAGACATCATGTTAGTAGGGATTTTGAGTCAGAGCTTGTAGGTCAAATTATGCTTTGGCATAATCATTTGGGACATTTGTCTTTTCCTTCTTTGCATTTCTTATTTCCAGAGTTATTTGAGTCTGTTAATTTGTCTAGCTTAGAGTGTGAAAGTTGTCAGCTTGGAAAACATTGTAGACATGAGTTTAAAGCTAGTAATAAAAGGTGTTCATTTGCTTTTGATGTTTTTCATACTGATGTGTGGGGACCATATCATGTTCCTTCTATGGGTGGCTACCAATATTTTCTTTTATTTATAGATGATTTTTCTTGGTATTATTGGATTTATTTAATGAGATCTTGTGATGAGGTACCGTTCTTGGTTTGGTAGTTTCATCAGATGGTGCTAACATAGTTTGGGGTATGAGTGAAGGTGTTCAGATTAGATAATGCCAAAGAATATTTTGAGAAGAACCTTGCTTTGTATCTATTAGAGTATGGAGTAATCCATCAGAGCAATTGTTCTTACAGTCCACAGCAGAATGGTGTAGGAGAGAGGAAGAACAAACACATTGTTGAGATTGCATAAAGCATGATGATTACATCTAATGTTGCAGTTCGGTTTTGGGGTGATGCAGTTCTCATAGCAATCTTTCTGATTAATAGGGTGCCCTCTCGTGTACTTGGATTCAGCACCCCATTCAACATCCTTTTTCCTGAGGGTTAGATGTTCCACATCCCTTTCAAGGTCTTTCGTTGTGTTTGCTTTGCACATGTTCTTGGTCCTCACCGTTCGAAACTTGACCCAAAGGCAAAGAAGTGCATTTTTCTTTGGTATACAGAAAATCAGAAAGGGTACTATTGCTATGACCCAGCCTTTGGGAGTCAGTATGTTACTATGGATGTCACCTTTTTTGAGTCTACATCCTTTTTCCCAAAGGGTTCTTCTTAGGGGAAGTGTTTTGGGGAAGTAAGTGAGCAGTCTATTCCTCTTCCAGTTCTAGTCCCTATGTCCATTCTTGTGTTTGATCCTCTTCCGGTTCTAGTCCCTATGTCACCTATCTTACCACCTCCCTTGCATCCTACTTCTTAGTGTTCTTCATGACAACACCTACGACTTCACAAGAAGGTTGACTCCACTACAGAAGAACCCACATTACTTCCTATCGGTTCCTTAGAGACTTCAGATTCGGTTGACATGGACTCAAGTATTCCTCTTGATCCCTCTAATGTTTCAGTTCTTATTGATTCTACTAATCCCATTACAGATGACCTAGACCTTCCTATTGCGCTCGAAAAAGGGAAGAGAAAGTGTACTGCTCATTGTATATCACAGTATCTATCCTACAGTGGACTTTCTCCTTCTTATCGATCTTTCTTTTCTTCCCTTGACTTTGTATCTCTACCTAAGGGTGTTAGTGAGGCTCTCTCCAAACTTGAGTGGAAGACAACTATGTAGGAAGAAATGGAAGCCTTAATTAAGAATCAAACATGGGAGATTGTGGATCTACCAAAGGGCAATGAGATTGTTGGATGTAGATGGGTTTATACAGTTAAACACAAGGCAGATGGAAGTATAGAAAGGTATAARGCTAGACTGGTTGCAAAAAGGTACACTCAAGCCTATGGCATTGATTACTTAGAGACCTTTGCACCAGTTGTAAAGATGACTTATGTTCGGATCCTTCTCTCTCTTGCTGCTATATACTCTAGCCCCATTTCCAACTTGATGTAAAAAATGCCTTTCTGAATGGGGATTTGCAAGAAGTGTATATGGATCTTCCTACTGGTTTCTATAGTGATGCTGAAAAGGGGAAGGTATGCATATTTAAGAAGTCACTTTATAGTTTAAAACAGTCTTCTAGAGCATGGTTTGACAGGTTCAAGAAGGCCTTGATTGCTTTTGGCTATACTCAGACTTAATTAGACCATACTTTGTTTGTGAAGCGAAGGGGATCCCTAGTGTTAGTTCTGATTGTTTATGTGGATGGCATTGTAGTTTGAGGAAATGACCTGAGTGGGATTGACAGTTTGAAGAAGAATCTACATAAAGAATTTGATATCAAGGATCTTGGGGAGCTGAGGTATTTCTTGGGCATTGAGGTCGCAAGATCAAAGCATGGAATTTTTATTTCTTAAAGGAAGTATGTTCTGGACCTTTTATAAGAAACAATGAAACTTGGAACAAAGGCAACCAGTACTCCTATTGATCAGAATCACAGAATTAATGCATCAGAAAGTGAGATGGTAAAGGACATTGGGAGATATTAGAAACTTATGGGGTGGCTGCTATATTTATGTATGACAAGACCAGACATCTCCTATGTAGCGAGCGTGGTGAATCAATACATGCATGCCTCACGAGTCTAGCATTGGGAGGCTGTTGACAGGATTCTTGTTTATCTAAAGGGACACCCATGCAAAGGCATACTATTTGCTGATTATTGAAATGTTGTTATTCTATATGTTTAGTACCGTAGGGGTACTTTAGTACTTTCAACACTTTTTATTTTAAGTTGTGTCACCCTAGAATAAATAATAAAAAGTTGGTGTTGCCATTTTCTGAAACTCCAAACCTATGTCTCTCTTCTCTCTTCTCTCTCTCTCTCTCTCTCTCTCTCTCTCTTCTTCTCCTCTGGATAACATGGTATCAGAGCGGGACTATCAAATCTGAAAGAAGAGATCGAGAAAACCTTCTTTGTCTTCTCCCTTCACCAGATCTAGATCCAGATCCAGATTCAGATCGAGCTGAAGTACTCTTTTTTCCTTTTCCTTTTCCTTTTTTTTATTTTTTTCTGGTTGTACGCCAGAACAAAAACTATAATAGGTTCAGTCTGTTAATATGAGGCGAGTAGTCCCTCTTATTTCCTTTTTTGTGGGATCGGTTGATCCTTGTAATAGACTGTAGGTCAGTAATGACCTTTATATGCTGCGACAACAACCTTCTGGTGAACTTGTAGGTCAGGGGATGACTTGTATATGCTGCAACAACAGCCACACTTGATTTGTAGGTCAAGAAAGGACCTGTATATGCTACTACAACAACCATACCTGATTTATGGTAGGCCAGTGATGACCTGTGAGTTCGGTAACAACAACTGTTTTTTGTTGAAGAACTAATATTTAAAAGAGGGGAAAGGAGGGGAGTGGTTGTCTCTAATTCCCTAGTGCAATTTTTTTTTATTGGGGTGTTTGGCTACTTTTATTTGGGCTCCCTTATGTTCAGTTGGAGTGTAACTTGAAGTTGTGATTATGAGTGATGAAGACTTTGCCACATCTGGAGTCTCCTTAATGCAAAACGGAACAAGTGGGGGAATAGATTTATCCTTCCCTATGGCTATTATACCCCTAGATGGTCTGAATTACTTAGAATGGTCGAGGGGGATTAAATAATACATTACTATAAGGAGAAAAATAGGGTATATAAATGGAAGAATTAAAGAATCGAATTTCAAGAGTGCTAAGTATGATAGATGGAACTAGGAAAACAACATGGTTATGTCTTGGCTTTTGGTGTCTATGCAACCTCAAGTGAGAAGGAACTTTATGTGGGCTGAAACGGCTTATGAGATTTTGGAGTAGGCAAAATCGACCTATTCTGAACTACGTCACTATGCAAAAATTTATCATTTATAGGCAGAATCATCCACTTGTAAATAGGGGGAGAGGAACCTTTCTGCGTACTATTCAAATTTGACCTCTGTGTATAAGAAGTTAAATCACTATCAGAGTATAGATTGGAAGTGTGATGAAGATGCAAAAGCATACAAGAAGCTTGTTTCCAAACAGAGAGTGTTTGCATTTCTCCATGGTTTGAATCCAGTATATGAATCCATCAGAGTCTAGATCCTATGCAGCAAGGATCTTCCCTGTCTAGGAGGTTTATGGATTAGTACATTTGAAAGAGAGTAGAAGAAATTTAATGAACAACTTCGGAGGGGATGCAGTTGTGTTGGTAGCAAAAGGGAATGCTACTACAGGTGGGGAAAGCTTATTTAAGAAGGGGGACCCTCAAAAAAGGGTGGAAGACAAAGACAAACAATGGTGCACCTATTGCCAAAAACCCCAACACACAGGGAAACATGTTGGGATCTCCATGGGAAGCCCAAATGGGCCCAGGATTTAAGCAAGAAGCAAGGGTCAAACATGAATAAGAAGTCAGGACAACAAGGTCTAAGAAAGTTCACCACAACAAATATCTTCTCAAGTGAATCAACCCCCTACTACTACTATGACTCAGACATACACTTCTAGTTCTGACTCGAGGGAGGATATTGTCAATTCCTTCTATGACCATTTGGAACTCTATGGAAGAGCAATTCGTCAGATGGTTTCTTCTCCTCCTTCAACTTCATTTGCGTCTACATCAGGTAACTCTGCCACAGCTTTTCATGTATCGTCTCATCCCCCTGACTCTCCTTGGATAATTGGTTCTGGAGCATCAAAACATATGATTGGTAAGTCCACGTATTTTCATACCTACCACCTCCTCTCTGGAGGAGACAAGGTGAGACTAGCTAATGGTTCATATTCTACCATAGCTGGTCAATGAACCATTTCTCTTCCCTTTGGCCTCACCCTGACTAATGTCTTACATGTTCCAAAATTCCCCATTAATTTGTTCTTTGTTAGTAGTATCACTAATTCTTTAAACTACTCAATAACATTTTTTCCTTCTTATTGTTTACTCCAAGATTTGCCCTCGAAGAAGACAATTGGTAGAGGACGTATGGTGGATGGACTCTACATGCTGGAGAATAAGGCTAGTATTATAATCATAGAGTCTAAGAGTCAGTTTAGTACAAGTCAGATCTATTTATAGCACAGTCATCTCAGTCATTTGTCTTTTTGAGTTTTTAAAACTAGTGTTTCCTGAGTTGTTTAAGTCARTGTCAGTGTTACAGTTTACATGTCAATTTTGTCAATTGAGTAAGCATTGTAGAATTCATTTTTCTTCAAAGAATAATAAATCTGAATTTCCTTTCCATATTATTCATTCTGATGTTTAGGGCCCTGTTACTTTACCGTCCGAAAATGGCTACAAATATTTTATTACCTTTATTGATGATTACTCCAGATACACATGGATATATCCCATGCGAACCATGGATGAAGTACCAAAAATTATCCATGATTTCCATCGAATGATCTTCACCCAATTTCAAATTGAGATTCAAATTTTTCAATTCGATAATACAAAAGAATATTTTCATAATGATTTCATGGAATTCTTTGCTTCGCATAGATCACTTCACCGTAGATCCTGTGCCCGAACACCAAAACAAAATGGTGTTGCTGAAAGAAAGAACCGACACCTTCTTGAAATGGCTAGGGGTTTACTCATCCATATGCATGTTCCAAAACATTTTTGGCTTAAGGCGGTCCTTTGTGCTACCTATCTCATTAACCGTATGCCCTCTCGCTGGTTAGAGTGTAAAGCCCCACATTAGCTTCTTTTTCCCAAGGCTCCTCTTCTTTCTATTCCTCCTCGTGTGTTTGGTTGTTGTTGATTTGTTCAAAATCTAGCTCTCACCCATGGAAAATTGGATCCCCGTGCTATTCCTTGCATCTTTTTGAGGTACTCTACTCAAAAGGGGTACTACTGCTTTGATCCCATCTCCCAAAGATAAACCCGGTGGCTGATTTCTAGGGTTCACAACCGGTTGACTCGATAGTTGCCCTACTTCTCTCATTGCCTTTACTTTCGCCAGTTGTCCCATTTGGCTCTCTAGTCTATCGATGAACTATTACTGATTTAGGATCAGCTGATGAAGCTGCATGAATTGGTCATCTACAGTATGGGCTTGAGGAGGTTGTGGGTAAGCTTGATAACCTTGAGCCGGTTGATTCCTAGGGTACATCTGCTGGAATTGGTTCTGTACTTGTGGCCTCTGAAATTGCTGGGCCATGGAGTTAGATGGATGATGATATTGTTGGGACTGTGTATAGGTGACATGGTTGAGCTGGTTGAGTCCCAGGGTAACCATTGTACTCCCACTAGGTTTGGGCTTTAGACCATTGGGAGTGCATATCTAGTAGGGGGTTTCTTGGGCTTGGGCCCTGTAAGTGAAGTTGGGTTGATTTTCCCACCCAGGGTTATATGGGCTAAAGAATGGGTTAGCATTGGGTTGGAAAAATCTGTTGGCCGCATGTACTTGGTTTGGATTGACTGGTTGACATGGGCCCACCGCAGGGCACTAGCTAACATGATGGTCTAAGCTTGCATAGATGGAACATGATGGATAGGATGACAAGGTTGGGTATGGGCCACTTTGTTGATGATATGCAAGGACTTGGTCAATTCTATGGGCCATTCCATTAATCTTGTCTAGTTGTCGGGATACATGGTTCCAATCTAGTTGTGGCTCAGGTTAGAAGTAGTTTCTCATTCCACAAAATCCGGCCATTGAATTCATTTTGTTTTAACCCCCATTTTTTTTGAAATTTGAAACTTAAACTTAAATTTGAATTTTTAATTTTTTTTTACTTTTTTCTTCTTCTTTTTTTTTCTCTTTTTTTAATTTTTTTTATTTCAAGTTTGAAATTTAAATTCAAAATTTGATTTTGAAATTTAAATTCAAATTTGATTTTTTAAAATATTATTTATTTATTTTTTTGCTTTTTTCGAAATTCAAAATTTAAAATTTTGAAATTTAAATTCAAATTTAGATTTTGAAATTTAAATTCAAATTTGAATTTTTAAAATTTTATTATTTTATTTTACTTTTTTTAAATTTGAAATTTAAATTTTYGAAATTTAAATTCAAATTTAGATTTTGAAATTTAAATTCAAGTTTGAACTTTTAAATTTAAAAAATGCAAGTAAATCAAGCACACGACCTAGGGGATGACCTAGGGTTTCCTAAACTAGTGGTTCAACCATTGTGAATCCTCTTAGGTTCACTTGGAATTACACCACTTCCTTTGGTTTGCCAGGTAAGAGGTGGGGATGTGGGAGGCTCCCCTTGCTCTCGCAAGGACTTAATTAAGTAACCACAAAACCTGCTTTGGCTTTGCCATTTAACCTCTTTCCTTAGACACCAACCATCGGTTATGGAAAGTAATCACAAATTTCCCTAAAATTCAGCACACCTTTGAACCAAATGTGAAGCTTCCCTAAAGGATCTTGCTATCCAAATTTTAAATTAGGGTTTAGGGTAAACCGCACATGAAGGGTGGTAATTTTTGGGCCAAGGAAGGGTGATGAAATCCCACCTTATCTTATTTAAGTTGGATGCCCTTAAATGAATTAACGGAAAGGCAAAATAAACACAACAAAATGCAACTAACTACAATGCATGAACAATTATTTCTAAGATGAAATTCAGTAATTAAACCTAAAAGAATAAAGCAAACAACTAAGCAAAAGGAACAATTAAAATAATAAAAAGAACACCTAAATAAATTAAATAAACCTATATAATGCATGCTCAAGAATATCTTACCCTAAATATTGGAATGAAAATGCAAGAAAAATATTAACCATTTTTTTTTCGATTTTTTTATATATTTTTTTAATTCCAAATTTAAATTTTTGGGAGTTTAAATTCAAATTCAGATTTTGAAATTTTTTTATATATTTTAACTTTTGTTTTCATTTTTTTCTTTTCAATTTTTTTTTAAATTCGAAATTTTAAAATTTAAATTTTGAAACTTGAAATTAAAATTCAGATTTGAATTAAAATTAAAATTTAAATTCAGATTTGAAAAACTCAAATTAGAAAATTTCAACAATTTCCTACTTAGCAATTATTTATTCAATTAAACAACCAAAAGAAAAGAAATTAAATAAAGCAACAAATAATAATTACAAACAGAAAATAAAACAACAATTAATTGTGCTAAACAGAATTAACAACTACCAAAAATAAATTCTAACAAACTAATTGCCAATCTAAAAATTAAAGTGAAAATAAAATGATCAAAAAGAAAATTATGCAAGAAATAGATAAAATAAAGAAAAAAATACAAATAAAAAAATTAAACCGAAAATAAAATAAACAAAAGAAAAAATGCTGAATTTTTTATTTTTTTTCGTTCTACAATAAAAGGAAAACACAAATCTAAAAATTAATACAAAAATAAAAATAATGAAAGAAAAATACGCTGCAAATTTATTTTTTTATCTGAAATAAAAAAAATGAATCTAAAATTTAAACCGAAAATAAAACAAAGTAAAATAAACAAAGGAAAATTATGCTGCAAGAAATAAAATAACAAATTTTTTTTCTTGTTTTTTTTTAAATCTGAAATAAAAGAAAAACACAAACCTAATAAAGCAAAAAAATCGAACAAGAAATTAAAATAAAGAGAAAAATAGATCTAGAAACAAAACGGAAGAAAAATAATACTAAAAAATAAATCAAGTCTAGAAAAAAAATTAATTAAAAATTCAAAAGTTACTATTCTATAGAAAAAGAGTTTGAAAATAAAAAAAAAAAGAAAATTAAAAATAAAATGAAATGACTACAGAAAAAAAATTAATTAAAAATTCAAAAATTACTATTCTATAGAAAAAGAGTTTGAAAATAAAAAAAAAAGAAAATTAAAAATAAAATGGAATGACTACACCTAAAACGCAATCCAATTTCTCTTCTATTCTCTTCCGTCTYGTAGTCCCGCAACGCTCCAGTACCCCACCTTTCGCTATTCCGTCCTGTAGAATCAAAGTGAAACAAGAACTAAACTGAGGTAATGGATCAAGTAATAAAATGAAAAAGAAAAAATAATGAAATGGATCTGGAGAAAGTAAATAAAAAAAATTGTCCATTGCTTCCCCGGCAATAGTGCCAAAAACTTGGTGTTTATTCTGATTCTCAAACAACTACTAACGCAGTAAATGGGTGAGAATGGGTAATATCCACAGGGAAGCAAGGGAAAAATTAATATACACTCAAATCCAGACAAGAGAACACAAGAGGGAAGTGCAAAAATATAAAAAATAATTAATTAAACAAGAAAGATATAGAATTCGATTAGTATTGAAAGTTAAAAGTGTAGAAACATAAATAAATAAACAAAAAGAAATGAAATAAAAATATGTAATCCGATTAGAGGTAGTAATCTTCGGATCTCTCCTTTGACCCTCGAACTTCTCGAGCTAGGCTTTTTGTCTTACTTGGCCGAATTGCAGATCTACAGAAAATAAAACGAAGATCAAACGGATTGAAAATAAATTGCAGAAAGTAAATAACGAAACTGGAATTGAAAGAACACAAATTAAAATTAAAATAAAGTAAAAGTGGTTGGGATCCGATTCCAGAGGTGGCAGTAGTGGTGTTGGCGAACTGCAATGAGGAACCCCTCCTCTTGCCTGGCGTCCTCTCTTCCTCTACCCTTAAACTTCTCAAGATCAGCCTTCTGTCTTACTTGGGGGCAGAATCCAACCCCTTCTGCAAGACCCCTTGGGTTCTTTTTATAGAGAAGGGTGGACATAATTGGGAATAGAGAGAAAGATGGGGGCGGCAGCTAGGATTTAGCAAAGTTAGGGATGCCCTAGGGTTTTTAATGGATGGCTAAGATGGTTTTGGGGTGATCCTATGCCTGAAAATGGAAGGAGAGGGCACCTAATATTATGTAAGGTTGAGATTTGAGCACCCAGAAATGGAGGGTGTAGATTAGAACATATAGGGTTGAAGGGTTGAGATTAAAAGAATTGGTGCCCTAGCTTGAATGGTAGGGATATAGGATGGAGTGAGTGGCTGAGATTTAATGGTGAGGACCTGAATGGTGAGGATTAGCAGAATAGGTGGCACCCTAGGGTTTAAAAACTACAAAGGAGAGCCCTAAAATGGATGGTGGAGATTAAAAGGAGTGGATGATGGAGATTTCACATCTGGGGTGGCTAGGGTTAGCTAAGGAGGAAAAGATTAGGTTGTAAACGCCTCCCTAGGGTTTGCTAATGAGAGGAGAGCATGGTAATATAGTAGGATGGGCGCCAACTAGGTTTAGCAGATAGGAGGCGCCCTCTTGTTCTCAGTTCTTTACAAAACACTCCCTCTCTCAGCTGGACTTCACACCAGCTTCCCAAAAACTGCATTTCAGCCATGAAAACTTCCCAGTTTTCTATATAATTTGCACAAAGACCCTCAAAGGTCACATAATTGATTTTAAATGGGAAAAGGGTGCACTTTGACTATTTTAAGGCCAAAAATACCCCTGAATTGATGCCCTTAAGGCATCAAAATGCAAGGTTATCAGTGGCCACCAGCTGCCTCTAGCRTCGATGTTCTTGGGGTATTTATATGAATAGTTGGACAACACTGTTCACCAAATGATGGATCCTAGTTGCAGATGCTGAATCAGCTATGTCTGTGCTCCTTTTCTTTGGATGTACCTGTGCAAAAGTTTCAATCTCAATGTGGTGCCTCGTGAGCTTTCACCTCTGCGTCTCAATGTGGTCACCTTAGTAGGGGACGCGTTTGAATGGAAGGTGTTTGGTGTTTGCCGTGGGAAGCGGTGGCCACAGGCTACTAGGCACTTGGATATCAAGACAAGTGATATTGATATGAAGCTTTCTTCGCTCGATGGTTTTACCTAGTGACCTTATGTCCAGGCTGTTCCGCATGCTATGGCATTTTGTGTTGGCATGCCCGTTCCCGAGGGAGGTGACCAGCATCGTGTTGTGGACGTCAGAAATGCTTTCGCTAGTGTAGCTCAATTGGTGGTCTGGCCCGATGTGGTAGCCTACCTTGATCACACTGGTGAGGCACAGCTGTTTGTGTACCGTCCTTATCGTGTCCTTTGTCAATTTGGGTATGATGACATCGGTGCCCAATTCTTGAGGGTGTCAGGGGAAGACGTGTTCTGGACTCGGCATCATGAGCTCGCCTTTCCCAGCATGTCGAGGCTTCCCATGGCAGGATATTCCAAGGCTTAGGGGTGCCAGTCACTTCAGTTAGTGTATCTTTGCGCTCTTTTTGGGGGTTTTCAGGACCTGATAAGGGTGAATCCCCCACCTCCGCCATGTGTTGGCACCTCTGGAGGGGCACACTACTAACTTGGGTGGAAGGTCATCTCTAACTTCATTGCACTCACCGGTCAAGAGGGGTGCCAAGCATAGCCGAGGAGGGCTTGTTTTTGGGGAAGAGGAGTCTGCTCGCCCTCCTATTGTGAAGAAGTGAAGGACAGTGAGGGCCTCTCATGCTAATCTGCCGAGGTCAGTAGCACCATCTATTGGCTCAGGCATGGCTTCATTGTAGGCCCAGGGGCATCTTRTGGAGGTTGATCGATTGTCTGCAGTACCTCAWCCAGAAAGGGAAGCTTCGTCGGTGGTGGGTCCAACGCAATTGGTTGTGACAGCGTCTGTTGGGAAAATCACCTGTATTAGATTTTCGAGTAGTCGTATGAAGAAGGTGGCACCCCCCGCCCAAAATGGGGTTTTGAGGATGATGATTTGGTATATGACTATTGCTATTGTGCTCTTTTCCTTTTTGAGTTGTATTATTGCTATGTAGTTGAACTAACATTTTTCGCTTRCCTTTCTTATAGGCTGTGGAGAGTGATGGAGCTCAACTGGACACAGAAGTTTCAGTAGTTCCCTCCAAGCAGTCAATGGGAGTTCCAACTAACTCCCTTGATAGGATAGATTTAGTGAGTAACTTAGTACTTATGTTTACGTTTAGAATGCTATGCTTATTGCTTACAATGGTGATTAACGGTTGAACAGTCTTTTGTTTTAAAGTGAGTGGATTGCGATGAGACGCAATCCAGCGAAGGTGTCGCGGGGGTTGGTGAGCCGGGTCAAGAGGTAAGTCATGTTGCTTTCTTCGTTATTCTTTTACTATTTGGCACATGGCCAGAGCCGTTATGACTGATTGTTGGTATATGACTATATCGCAGGTGCCCTTCTCTAAGTATCTCACTGGGGTGCCAGACATGCCTTTCTTCAAGTGTTTGACTGAGGAGCTTCTTAGACAGTGTATGCCCTTAGCTCCAATTAGATTGATGTACTTTTGACATTTATTGTAAATGAATAATAGTACATAATTGATTCATGTTATATATGGTGTGTTTCTGTGTAATACCCTTAAACTGGACACTTATGAGATTCGTGTTAGTTTAGAATCTTCACAGTCGTTGGATAGACCAGGGAAGGTTTATCCTACTAAGGCTAATACTAATGTGCTACCAAGTCGGTTGGGGTGGCTTGTCTCAACTGCCAGGGTGAGACCTAAAGCACATGTAGTGTGGGTTTGATTGAAACTCTGAATCAGACCATTTTCCAGTTATRCCCTGGACCTTGGAGACAGATGGGCAAAACTGTAAAGTTACACCTAAACCCTAGACTCGATTATGGTACTGCACTAGGTGTTGGATTGGGATATCTTTGATATGCCAATCAGTGAAATCCTTAGCGGGGGTCAAAACCTGAGTATGTTGGAGCAGTCTGAGAATTCACCTGAGTGGGTGATCATAGTGACAAAATCAGCCCCTTTGTCAAACAAAGTGAATGATTGGGAAATGCACTATCTCTGATGGAAACCTAAACTGCCGATAGTTGATTTCAAACTTGTTGAGATTTGTTTTGCAAAGTATATTTATATAGAGATATACATATATATTAAGGTTTCACAAAATGTTTGCAAAAGCTTTTAATTCCCGGGATCCATGTGAGTAGAGAGTGCAACACTGCACCTTGCAACTGGGGGAGAGGTCCTTTCTTATCGGGTAGTGTTTGATCATTATGGGCTGAAAGGTTAAGTGTAAGACCATTTAGGGCTTTTACCTGATGGGATAATCTCACTTAAGTCCATAGTTCTTGGGCCTTCCTAAGGTGGTTGGACCCAAGGACCATTTAGTGTAAATGTTGGGCCTATTAAGAGCCCATATGGGCTTTTGTGGAGATCAATGTTAGGGTTCCACGCCATACAAAGAGAGCCAAGCTAGCCAGCAAATTAAAGGGAAAGTGATCTTGATAACTTAATGGGCCTAAAGCCCAATTCGAACTGGGTTAATTAGATTAATTAATAGTGGGCAAATTTGGGTTTAGATATGCTTCTAAATCAGCAAGAGGATAAGATATGTCTTATCTACTTAAGAGTTCATATCCAAATAAAGATCTGGATCAAAGAACCCTTTCCTGATAGAATTAGGAAGGTGATCTAGAGAAGTTGTAAATAGAGGGAGAAATCCTTCTGTTAAACACTTTTGCTGCATCCAAATCTTCTCTCTGTTCTTGCCGCCCTACCTAGTTCGATCTCCACATTCTTGGACTGATCAAGAATAGTTCTTGATTCTAATTCTTGCTTGAAGAATTAGATTTGAAGTTGTGCTCACATCCTCTGTGTGATCCTTGCTGAAGGATTGCAATTCTTGCTATTGTTGATCCTAGCTCATCCTAAGCTGTGTCATCTTCAGTGGAGGTGGGATTTGGTGACCTCTTTGGGCGTGAACACCTACGTTGGGAGCTACTTGCATGGATTTCGTATTAGGTATAACGCTCCCTTAATCTTGGTTTCAGATCTGGTCCGGTTTGTTTCAAGAACGAACCTTGAAAAATGTAATTTTTCTAAATTAGGGAATACGATTCCCAGAAGGGAGAAAGAAAATTTTTTAAATTCCACCTAGCCACACTACATGGTTCGACCATCCATATGATGGATCTCCCTTCCCTTCAGAGCTAAGGTCACTGCAGCCCCCAGTCTTAGTTCTAAAGTTGCTGAGGACGTTGATGGTGACAACAACGTCCCTAATGCTGTTGTGCAGGGGGTGCATCAGGCCAGTCAGCCGACTGTAGAATCAGCCGTGCATTGTACTGAAGAATCTCCTACTGCCATTACTGCCAATGCTGAAGCTCCCATGAGTGCAGAGCGTAGAGCTTCCATTAAGCCGGAATCTCCCATTGTAACGGGTGGTACCCCTGGAGACATGCATGACCAGTCTGGAGATACTAACGTGAGGCCTGAGGTTGATCTAGCTGTTGATCCTAAGAACCCCATTGTCATGGAGCCTAGGATTGATTGTCTTCCCTCTCGAGGAGCTGACATATATGGAGGAATTAGTTCAAATATAGCAGCAGCTCCTAGAGTTTTGCGATAATCATGACATCCTGACTCTTCAGTTCCCGGTTATAGAACCAGTTGTGGTTCAGGGTGATCGCAAGGGTGTTCAATACAATATTTCCACTATAGTGGCAAAGTTTGCATCAACTGCTATACGCATTGGGTCGCTGTCGGAGGGGAAACTGCACCCTGAGGTCTTGGTTCTACATTGAACACCATCGCCATGCTGATTGCCTGGTGATGACCTACCTAGCGGAGGAGCTATCATTGTCTGACTTCAATTTTTGGCTAGAGGCTTGTCGAGGCTTTTTGTCAATGGGTTTCTTCATGACATAGATTGAAGAGTGTATTGTGACATTAGCCCATGCCTTCGAGAAGGATTGTTGGGACATACCGCAATCTGATTTGGTTCATTCAATGTAGGACATTTGTTAGCGCCGGAAGGTGGTCGAAGCAAACATTACTAGAGTTGTAGGTAAGCTCAAGAACCTTGAGAACGAATGCACGCGGTAGAAACAAATTTTAGCAAATTATGAGGCGGAATTGGATAGTTTGATGAAGTTTGAAGAGACTAGCTAAGTGTTAGAGAGTATATCTGCGATACGTGAAGAGTAGGCCAAGTGACCATTGATTGTGCTGAATTGTAATGGGCTATTCCAAAGTCCTCTACGATGTACTGTGCATGTGTAGCAATTTGATTTTAATTTTGGTGATTTTGTAATCTTAACATTGTTATAATGTAAAGCAACTTTCTGTTTTGGACAATCTCATGAAAAAAGTTTCAGGTTAATTGCACTGTGTGTTTGTCCATGTCGTGGCATGAGTGAGGTAGACTTTGTCGCGATGCATTGGGTAGTCAAGTGATGCTTTGGTTTATTGCAACCAAATTTTGGGGATGTAAGTGGAGTGTCATTATTGATGCTGGGGTGGGTGGAGTGTGTACTCTTGGGATTCATTACTGCTAAACAGAGTATCTCCGTTTGTGGATTTGGTAGGATCAAACTCCTTGCCAAAAGAGTACCTCGCGGACAGGATACCCAACCCCCCTTTTGTTTTAGTAGAAAGCATTACTAGTATCACATCGGGTATCTAAAATATGGGATGAAGGAAAACCCCCCATTTATTGTGCGAGATTTGTGGACCATGTGCATAGGGAAGGGATTTTGAACCATTTTGTAGAAGGATGTGAATACCATTGTGAGTGTAATCAACTATTACAAATAAGTACGTTTCATGAGTATTTATGAGAGTTGATTGTGATCAAGTGTCATTGCGAATGTAATCAACTATTAATTGTGGACCACTAGAAAAGGAAATCAAGCGTGGCCCTTATTTTGGAGGCTCGATGCAGGTGTTAATTCTTGTTTGTTGAGAAGAGAGAAAAAGAAAGTTGCAAATGTGCACTTAACATTGGAAGGGACTTCACAGGTTTTTGTAGGTAACATCGGAAATAGTGGGATTCAAGTATTTCAGGGTCGAGTGCCTGTTGGACTCTATCGCAATCAAGTATCAGTACATGCATAGTCAATTTTGTCGCAAATCGAATAGTGCTATTCAACATTATCAGGTGTGATAACGTTATGTAGAATGAGTTCGTGATAAACATGTTCATATATAGGAGTTGTCCCGATACCTAAACATTATCAAGTGCGAAAGGCCAACGTACAACAGGAATGAGTTGTGAGGTGAGCATTAAGATTTGTACTTGTAAAGGAGGGAAGTTGAGTGACATTGCAATTTTTTTCCACCGATACAAGGATAAGGGTTGTCACGTCTTAGATAGACGGGGGCCCTTCATGGGAAATACGATTGAGGTTTGGCCATAGAATAAATAATTAGCATAAGTTAGAGTTTCATCGCAACCATGTTTGGGAAGCAAAGTGTTGTTCTTAAGCTAACTGTTATTGTCAATGCAGGATGGGTGGGGTTTGTCTTCCCTTAGTCTCTCTCGGTTAGACAAAGTATTTGTGTTTGTAAGTTGGATAGGAGTAATACCTACTGTCGACGAAGCCACCCCAATGGTTACATAGAGGTATTGTTGTGCCTGGGGTTGCTAGGGCTTTGGCGGTGCCTATGGTTGCCAAGGCTTTCTTTGTGCCTGGGTTTGTTTGGTCTTTCTCTGTGTTTGGGGCTGCCAAGGCTTTTCTCTATGCCTGGGGATGCTAGGGCTTTCTTTGTGCCTGGGGCTGCTAGGGCTTTCACTGTGCCTGGGGCTGCCAGGGCTTTTCTCTGTGCTTGGGGCTGCTTGGGCTTTCTTTGTGCTTGGGGTTGCCAGGGCTTGGGATTGCTAGGGCTTGTCTGTGCCTAGGGTTTCCAAGGATTTTGCATGGAACATGTGGTGTCGGGTGCCTAGGTTGCTGGGGCTTTGAACTGCGCCTGGGGTAGCCAGGACCTTCGCATGGAGCATGCGGTATTGAGTGCCCGGGGTTGCCGGGGATTTGAGCTACACCTGGGGTTGCCAGGGCTTCGCATGGAGCATGCGGTATAGAGTGCCCGGGGTTGCCGGGGCTTTGAGCTACGCCTAGGGTTGCTAGGGCCTTCGCATGGAGCATGCGGTATAGAGTGCCTGGGGTTGCCAAGGCTTTGAGCTATGCCTGGGGTTGCTAGGGCATTCACATGGAGCATGCGGTATAGAGTGCCCGGGGTTGCCGGGGCTTTGAGAGCATAGTAAAATAGATTGTATAATCATAAACAAGATATGTATGTAAGTAAGTATTTCACTACTTTCATAGTGTACAAATGCATGTAATCTTAATTGCAGGGTAAAGCAACTTCATCACAATTAGAATTCTAGACTTTATCGCAAATCAAAAGAGTGACTAATAAAGAGTCATGTAAAAATCCGTAGATTTGTTCATAAAACATGTACATATATTTGTGTGATTACAAAAACATAGAGCTAATCAAAGAAAGGTTTCAACCAGTAACCATTTACGGTTTCGTCGACTTTGCTAGTGTCCACAGTTTTTAATACATAATAGCCCGAGCTATGGGCTTCTTTTATTAAGTATGGCCCCTCCCATGTTAATGCAAACTTTCCCGTAGACTTGCCTTGTTGAACGTTAAGAGTCRTCTTCAATACTTTATCCCGCTCTTTGAAATTCCTAGGCTTCAAGTGTCTATTGAAGTTATTGGCTAGGGCTTGTTTGTACTTACTCTGTCCTTGCGAGGTTGCATCTGTAACTTCATCGACTACCTTGAGTCTGTTTGCAACTAATGAATCTAAGTCCTCTGGCCTAATCTTTTTACCCATTGCCAAAGCTAACCTGGCAGATACAACTTTTATCTCTGCTGGGAGCACCACTTCTTGAACGTAGACTAAGGAGTAGGGCATCACTTGTGTACGTTTTCTAATAGATGTGCAATAGGTCCAAAGGGTTTCCGACAACTTATCTGCCCAATCCTTTTGATTATCAACCACTATTTTGCTTAGCATCATTAGTAAAGTCTTGTTTATGGCCTCTGCTTGACCGTTTCCCTAGGGGTAATATGTTGTGGATGTTCCTAATCTGGCATCGTACTATCCTAGAAGGACACGAACTTCTTGCATTTTGATTGATATGTCGTTAGCTATCAGTATTTGCATCGGTACTCTGAATCTGTGGACTATGTTGTCTTAGAAAATTTGTTATATTGGCTGCATAGACTTGTCATAGGGGGATGGCTTCTACCCATTTAGTGAAGTAATATGTGGCTACAATGATGAAGTAGTACCCTCTAGAGGGTGGGTGTATTTTTCCTATTAGGTCTACCCCCCAAGTGTGGAATGGCCAAGGTGTGATACTGGGTGAAGGTTGTTGGTAGGCTTATGGATCCTTTCTTTGTCGATTTGGCACTTACGACATTTGCGCACATGCCACTGCGTGTCTTCCATCATGGTCGGCCAGCAAAACCCTAAGTGTTGTTTGTGATTATTTAGCACCAGTTGCCCTTGATGAACTGCAGGTTCGGAACAATGGGCTGCTTCCAACACCCCCTTGATTTCATCGCCAGCTAGACATCACAAAGGTTTTCCTGTGTGCGATTTCCTATACTGTACTCCATCTTGGAGGTAGAATTGCTAGACTTTAGACTATAGCTTCCTCCTTAATGCAATGCCAATGGGCATTGTGTGTACATATAGATAATCTATGTACATTCTTCTCTAGTCTTCTTCACAGACTGCTAGACATTCTATGCTATCCGTCTGTGGGGTGCATTTGTCGCATTCTCTTTGTATCTTAGTAGAATCCCACTTCATCGTTGGCCAGTAATACCCTAACCTCTATAATCAATGGAATAGGGTACTTGTGACACCTCCATAGCTGGCTTTCTGACATCAGCACCGCTTTGGCCTCCGATTTTCCCACACACCTTATCTTTACACTGTCTGATTCTCTGTGTACAACACCCCATTCACCAGTTGGTACTTCGTGATCAACTTGATGTCTTGTGTCCCTATGGTCTTACTTTTTAGCTTTTGTATTACTTCGTATCTCCAATCATTCATTGATATTTTATGCTCCTCTTCCACCTGGTCCCTCAGGGTGAAAATAGATTGTTTGTCAACTGATTGGATAGTGATCTCAATTGGCTCTAGGTCAGCTTGCATTTTGGACCCTAAGGTAGCTAATGTGTTAGCAAACCTGTTTTTAGCTTTGCTTTGATGTTTGAAGTCTACATCCAAGTTATGCATTAGCTTCTGGATCAGGGTCCTATATGGTAGAATAGTTAGTTCTTTCATCGTCGTGCTTTCGTTGGGCTATCCGATCATCGGTTTGGCATCACCAATTACCTTTATCTTCTTTGCGCTAGCTTCTATTACTTTAATTAGACCAAGGACCAATGCTTCATGTTCTGCTATGTTGTGAGAATAGGGGAACTAAAGTTTAAAAGAGTAGGCGGAGGTTTGTTCGTCAGGCGAGGTTAGGGTTACTCCAATGCTAGCCGAGGTGTTCATGCTACTCCCATCGAATGTTAGGACCCACTCTTTACTTTTGGCAAGGGCAACCATTGGTGCGTCTCCAAGAACCTTATCTGATATAGGAAAATAAGTGCTTGATGGGAATGTGACCAATAGATTCGCTGCTACTTGACACTTGATGGCCCTGGGCTGTGTGTATTCTATTGTATACTCATTGAGTTGCATCATTCATTTGACAAGTCCGCCAAAAAGAGGAGGTTTATCCATGAAAAACTTAATTTGGTCATTTCGTGCGATAAGCCTCACCTTTTGTCCTAGGATTCAGTGACTAAATTTTTGTGTGACAAAGACCAGGGCCAAGCACTATTGCTCCATGTGGGAATAATTCTTCTCTACTGGCTTGAGGGTTCTACTAGCATAGTAGATAGGGAGTTCCACTTTGCTATCATCCTCCTGTGCTAACAAGCATCTTATGGCCTCCGTTCCTATTATAATATATACTCAGAATTCTTGCCTATCTTTGGGCGGTGACATCAGTGGTGCCCTTGCCAATGTCATTTTTAACTACTCAAAGGTTCCATGGTGCTCCTGAGTCCATTTGAATTCAGCAGATTTCTTGACTAACTTCATTAATGGCAACGCTGCGTGCACGAGGTCGGGGATGAACCTTCTCAAGTATGTTTCTTTTCCTTGGAATGTTTTTAATTGGGATTCATTTATGGTGGTGGGAGGTCTAGGATGGCTTTAACCTTTCTTTCATTTAGGTGTATCCTGGTTTGATCTACTCGGTAGCCTAGAAACTTTCCTGACTATACTCTGAATGTCCACTTTAGTGGGTTCAACCGCAACTTGAACTCTCTACACCTCGTGAACACTTTCCTCAAAACCTTCGAGTGATCCTCTTTTTTTCTTGCTGTGACTACTATGTCATCTACGTAACACTCGATTTTCTTGTGGATCATGTCATGGAAGATGCTAGTCATTGCTCTTTGGTATGTAGTGCCTACGTTCTTCAGTCTGAAGGGCATAATTTTGAAATAAAAGTTCCCTATAGGTGTCCTGAAGGCCGTGTGGGGTGCGTTTGAGGGATCCATGAAGATCTGATTGAATCTGCTGTAAGCATCTAGGAAGGAGAAAAGTTCGTGTCCTATAGTTGAATCTATCAACACCTCCATGTTGGGTAGAGGGAACTTGTCTTTTGGGCAGGCCTTGTTTAGGTCCCTAAAGTTGACGCAACATTTGCAATAAGGTGGAGTTAGTGTTTGGGTGTTGTGCTATTGCTAAGGAGTTGGGTGGGAAGGTACTAACCTCAATTGTCTATTCCTCTTCTTTACTGGGACTACATTGGCTATCCATTGAGGATGTGCTATAGGTTTGATGAATCCCACTTTCAAAAGCTGCTCAATTTCCTCTTTGATCTTTAGGTTTATCTCTGGCTTAAAAATCCTCTATGGCTTCTTTACTTGCACAGAGAGTGGGGAACAAGCTCTAAATCTAACCCTGGCATCTGGTCGTATGACCAGGTGAATACATCCTGAATTTCTGCGAGAGAAACGCAGATTAGATCAATTTCAGGTTCTAAGGTTTCTGCGATAAGGACACGTCCTTACCTTTTAGGAGTGCAATGAGTTTTCGTTTGTCTTTGGCTTCTAGCTTGATGGATATGTATAAAGGTCTTCTGTCTGTTCCATCATCCATTAGGTTGATCTCATCTAGTGGTTCTTCTACTGTGTCAATGGAATCATCATGCACATGGGAGGCATTGTGACATCATTGCAGTATTCTAGAGCATCTTCCCTCGACTCCTGTCATTGTCCATGTTATTATTTGTCCCCAATTTTGGGGATTTCATGTCTAGATAGGTTTGTATTTAAATGTTCTACCTTCGTGCCATGTTCGATTTGTGATGCGATGAAATGGTACTGGTTGAGACATTACTTAGAGTCTTCTATCATGCCAATTGTTGCTGCCAAATCTAGCGCTAAGGGCACCTTGGTAACTTTCAAGGTGAGGAGGCTTTGGGAAAGGCCAATGTCCCTTTCATAGTTGGAGTCATCTAAGACCGAGCATTACCTTGCCATTCATGGGGGCACTTGGCCAAGATCATAGCGTCCATAACTAACATCGTTGTATTGATGACAAACTGAAATGATGATGATGACCTTGGTTGAGGTTGAGATGATGAGAATTCCCTTTGGACATGCCATGTGTCATCCTCTAGTGGAGTGATCAATTATAMCCATATTAGGATGTATACAATTATACAAGATGTGTTTTATTGATTTTATCATATAATATCTTTTATTAGAAAAAAAAAATTATATGAAAGTTCCATGTGATGTATGAATGAAACACATACGTTTGCTATAGCTTCCTTACAAAACCATATCTATAAGTTGATAAGCAATTGAACATTTAACTAGACACCGTACAAAGTGTAGCTAGATGTTTCCTTTAGGGAAAATTCTATATTAATACCCTGTACTTTGGATCTAGTGCCACTTTGGTCTCTGAACTTTAAAACAGACAATTTAGTATTCAAATTTTCAAAACGTGCCAATCTATTACCTGCCATTAAACCAGCCGTTAAGTGTCATTTGAAAAGACATAAATACCCTTCAAATGTCATCTAATTCTCTTTATCAACTATCTAAACATTGACAAAAATGGACAGTCCCAAACCCTTGCCTCCTTTGTGTTAGATAGTTTTGTATGCCCTTAGCTTCAATCTGATTTGATGTACTTTTGACATTTAGTGTAAATAAATAAAGTGCATGTTTGATTCTTATTGTATGGTATGATTCTGTGTAAGACCCTAAAACCAAACACTTAATGAGACTCGTGTTAGTTTTAAATGTTCACAGCCATTGGATAAGTCTAGGGAGATTTATCCTGCCAAGGCTAATACTAGTGTGCCGCCAACTGTTGGGATGGCCTGTCTCGGCCACTAGGGTAAGACCCAAGGCACATGCAATATGGGATTACTCGAATCCTTGAACCGGACCAGATTTCCAGTATTGCCCTGGACCTTAGAGACAGATGGGAAAAACTGGAAAGTTACACTTGACCCCTAGACTTGATTATGATACTTCACTAGGTGTCGGATTGGGCTGTCTTTGATACGCCAATCAGTGAGATCCTTGGCGGGGGTCAAAACCTGGTTATGTTGGGACAGTCTGAGGATTCATCTGAGTGGGTGATCATAGTGACAGGATCAGCCCCTTTGTCACTGATGGAAACCAAACTGCCGGCAGTTGATTTCAATCGTTGGAATTTTGTTTTGCAAAATTTATATATATGATATATAGGTATTTTCGTTTTCAAGTTGTTTGCAAATGGTTTTAATTCCCGGGATCCATGTGAGTGGAGAGTGCGGAACTGTTCC
>NW_010729351.1:347221-361546 GCF_000365185.1 Nelumbo nucifera | reverse complement strand
AAAAAAAAAAACAAAAAGAGAAGGGGAAAAAGCAGGCACTTACCACCATACAATGGGACGAGGCCAGCCCCAAGAGCCGCCTAGGGTGAATCCCGGACCACTGTGCGATCTCCTCATGGAAGATCGACTCCCGGCTCTTCCGCGAGGCTAGCAGGAAGTTAGTGATGCTCTCCTCCCGCCCCTTGGTAGGGAACGCTGGAAAGGTGGAGGGGTCGGATGGCACGGTCAAAGGGTACTGCCCTAGAGGTGGGACCTCTTCTTCTTCACCGCCTTCTGTGGCTACTCCCTCGTATGATGTGGGTGGGACCTCCGGTGGCGAAACAAAGGACGGGTCCGCGGCCTCGAACTCGACGGCCCTAGAAGTAGACGCTGAGTCCAGGCAATACCTCTTTGCCCTGCGCTTCTGGGATCTTGACAAGAGACGACGCGCATCCACACCTGACATTTTGGCTGCAAGAAATAAAAGGCATTAGCCCAGCTCAAAAACATAAACAAAAAAAAAGACCTAAAGGTGACCTATTGGGGCTCAGGTCAGCCTGCACGAACTTGACCTCAGCCAAGTAATCCGAACAGAGGAACCCGACCTCCGCCCAGGACTGCAGTATTTCCCGAACCTTCAGATCCAAGCTAACGCCCGCATCCTAAATGGCGGTCCTCCAGTGGGTCGGAAAGGGCCACCCCTCGGGGTTGTGAACTATAAAATAACCCCACTTCCAGGTCAGAATCCTGTTAGGCAACTCGTGGAGAAGCTTGAATCCAGGACGGGGGGAAAAATAATAAGTGCGCTTATCTAGAGGGGCTCCGGGGGAGGCATTCTTGATCAATAAAATGGAAGCAAAAGTGTCAAGGGATAGAGGAAGACAGTACTCAAAAAACAAAGAAATAGTCTCCACCAAGTCCCGAACAGAGTTCGGGTGCAATTGGTCTATGGTGACGTTGAAGTGGGTGAGGACCTCCACTATTAAAGGATGCAGAGGGAGTCGAAGACCAGCCATGAGCTGATCCTCAAAGATCACAATCTCATCATGATCGTGCTCCCAGGGATAGTTACCGGTTGGAAGGCTATAAGTGAGCTCCTTGGGGAGATCCTATTGGAAGACCAGGGCCCAAAGTCTCTTCATTGACATGGAGGAAGGGTCGAAGCTATCTGGCTCCCGACTCTGGGAAGTGGAAGCCAAGTTACTAGAGGCTTCCGGAGCCTGCCCCTCGGGGAACCCCCAAGCTCCCCCCGAGCTCAAGGGGACCTCGTCCTAATTACCATCCCAGGAAAAGACACCATCGTACGGATACCTAGACATTGTTTGACAAGACAGAGGACTCACCGGAAAGGGAACTAAAAAAAGCGACACGAACGGGGAGAGCTCGAGCAATCAAGGCGAAAGCGCGACCTTAAAATCGAAATCAAGGCAAGTTGGCATAAAAACAAATGAGGCCTGGGGCCCTCCTATTTATAGCCACTATGCTTGAAAACCAATAGTCTCGATTAAGGCGAATCTAAAGGCTCATAATAAAACCGGCTGCATGTCCTCCGAGACCGAAGGCAGTTTAGCGCGTTTTTCGGCGCCTGCAGAATCTATAAGCCGCGTGACATCCGCGCATATACCTCATGCGGTCGGTCAAAGTAGTTTGAATTATGGGTCAAATCCACCCGTCACTTCATGCACTCCCCCGCACTAGAGCAAGACCCTTAGCCCGAGGAGTAGGGCACAATTGATGGAGGGTGATTTGACCCAACTTCCTGACTAGGCGACACGTGGACATGATTCAACATAAGTGACAGCTTCGCATGACAGCTTGGCTACAACTCGGCGTGATGAGCTCGCTAAAACCCAGCCTAACAACTCGCTACCAGGCAGTTCACTACAAGGCAGCTCGCTACAAGGCAGCTCGCTACAAGGCAGCTCGCTATTGAACAATCTGAAGGTTTTGGGAAGCTACTTATCTGACAAGACCGTGCCCGTCAGACTGCTCCCACGTCCATTGTCTAATGGCACAGCACCTACCAATCCAGAGGATTGCGCCCATGTCTCTCATCAGGCGGTGTCGTGCCTGCCAGCTCCGAAAAATGTCTCTCGATTGATAGGGCCGTACCCTGTGACGGTTACCTGCGCCCACCTGCTCAGCCTTGGTAAATAACGGCTGCAGCAGAGAATCAGAGGCGGTTACACCCGATTTGACAGGGCATTAATATATAAGGGCTCCAACCCCCAAGGAAAAAGGGTAATTGCGCATCCTCACTCTTAGCCCTTATTTTCATTGCAACTCGCTCAATTCTCCACCGAGTTCTAACTTAAGCATCGGAGTGTTCCCGCCAGGTAGGAGTGACCAGATCGCGCTCCTTCACCTTCTTCTCYGCAGGTACCTTGTCCGTCGCCAAATAGAAGAGTAGCCCCTGCCAGCTAAGAATGACCAGATTGCGCTCCATCAAACATATTATACAAATTGTGGCTAGATTTTCCCTGTAGAGCTAACGTTTTTCTACAAAAATGTGTGTAGTCAATCAACAATTTTAGTCTTTATCTGTGGACAGCATAAAAAATGTAATTGTATGTTGCCTTTACCTATGGTTTTTTACAAAATCGTACCTATATGCTGATTAGTAATTGAGTCTTTTAGCTACGAACACGGTATAGCTATAGTTTTATGATAAAACTATATTTTGCCATGGAACATAAGCTATGGTTTATTGTTTGTAGCTAAATGGTAGCTATTTTGAATTTTATACATGGTTTTATCCATAGCTAAAGGTAATTTTTCTTGTAAATATAATTATACATGATAAGACCAAGTTAGTTTCTCAAGATAAATATACCAAATTTCATTTTCCATAATATAATAAATAATTTTAGCATTATAGTGGGAATAAGTTTTAACATTCAAATTGGTTTAAAATCATGGTCGAAGAAATATTGAATCATTTTTAAAGGATAAGATAAGTGGATCTTACATTTAAGCTCACTAATGGGCTTCTAACAACCATTTTGGTTATGGCATTGCAACTAGTATATTTCTCTACATAAAGTCTTGTAATCCTAAGCATAGGGCATCAAATTTCTTACCTTAATTTATTTTATTATGTTAAATCTTTCTTTCTAGAATTGAATCCCCAACCTCTTTTGGTTGGTGAATTACTAAGGTGGCGTTTGATAAATCTAAAATATGAAGTTTGAAAAGTTAAAAATATATTAAAAGTGTCTAAAATTTGAAAAGAGGTATAGATGCTTTTCTACATTTTAAAGGCTCTGAATAGATAAGGTTGTTTGTATTGGATCAAACCTTTAACATTTGAAATTCCTTGATTTTACTATTTTACCCCTATAATAGACAATTTGGTAATTTTGAGTTCAATTTGTATTATTTTATATAAAATAATTTATATACTTTGTATTATCAAATTCAAATAATTTATTAATTTGTATTATTAATAAAAATTTAATAATTAATATAAATAAAAATTTTAATAGTTCAAAAAATAATTAATAATGTCAATCATTAATAATTAATAATAAATAACTAATCACTAATATTAAAATAGTTAAATAATATTAAAATAATACAAAATAAAATAATAATTAATTAATACAAAAAAAATCATAAAAAATAAATAATAATAATTTATTCAATTCAAAATAATAAGTAAAAAATTACTATTAAGGGTGGTTAAGACCAACTTCTATCAATTTCTTTGAGGATGCCGCGGGTGGTGATTCCATGAGTCCATGGTGACGAAACGGACAAAGTTGATGTGAACCTCAAGGTTTCGGCTCTTGCCGGAGTAGCCGAGGCACATGAAAACTCCGAAGGAGATAGAGGCCCATTGTGGGTTCTTTTGCGAAATTTATGCAGGTACAATTTGTCGGGAGGGATTGCAGTTGCTGGAGATGACGAATAGCCACTGGTGCTGAACATGACGACATTGTGACATCCGCAGCGAGGGAAACCAAAGCCCAGTGTAGGCAGTTGGATGTTGGTTATGCTTTGTGAGTCCATATTCAAACACGTAGGTAGCCATGAAACCTGGAGCAATCTTCACATGTGCAGACGGTGATCTTCTTTCTCCTTCATTTGAGACAGAAAACACAAATGCATTAGGTTTTTAGGTTTTGGAGTTAAATAGGGGTAAATCGTGTCATTTCAAAATTTTTGGAAGGGCATTTCTGACTTTGTGCTAGTTTTGAAACACATTTGAGTGTGTTGAGAGCCGGGATGCAAAATTGTAATTTCAAATCTAAAAACAAATTTCAAATGCAACACCAAATGAGTCTAGTGTCTGAAAAGCAAGTTTTTTAGACACCAGACCTTTGAAAAGCATTATCAAATGCCACCTAAACTTGTTACCTCCTTGTAATCTACATCCTAGGCTCTATTTGAGAAGAGTGCAAATGCAAATTTGTACTATGGAAAACCTTATATACAATATTTCTAAACCTTGTATTTGTATTTTACATATTTGTATTTGTAGTTTCCCCAAAGGCTTAGTTTGGAAAGAATACAAATACAAATATGTAGAGTGCAAAACCTTGTATTTTGTGTTATTTTGTATGTATTTGTACTCATTTTATCTAATAAAGGGGTTGATTATATTACAATGATCACCCATTCAGGTAATATCCTAAATTGTTCCAACATACCAAAGTATTTGATCTTAAGAGGATCTTAAGCTGGTTCGTTAAGTGCAACTAGGGGTGGCAAATGGGTGGGTTGGGTTGGGTTGGGTAAGGGTTGAATACCAACCCACCGATCTTGACCCACCAACCCACCATGATCCACCCTGACCCACCCATACTAACCCATTTGACCCATTCATATGACCCTTGCTCACCCTCACCCATACTAACCCACCTACCATTGCATATAAATACATAAATGGGTCGAGTTGACCTATATACCCTAAATAACAACTTTTGAGAAAATTGCAAAAAAATACCAAAAAATTTTAGAAAATGCATGAAAACACTAGAAAAATGTAAAAATTAATCATAAAATTACAAAAAAATCACAAAAAAATGCAGAAAATTGCAAGAAAAAGACCAAAAAATTGCAGAAAAAAAGCAGAAACAAAACAGAAAATTGCAAGAAGGAGCATAAAAATGAAGAAAAATACTAGAAAATTAGAAAAAAATGCAGAAGATCGTAGAAAAATGAAGAAAATAGCAGAAAATGCAGAAAAATACTAGAAAATGCAGAAAATTGTAGAAAATGCAGAAACTCCACCACCTCTTGAGGCTTCCAGACTAGAGTATAATATCCTGCTCATCTGGATTCAAATTAAACTGCTGCAGAAACTCTATCAATCACATGAACTCCACCACCTCCCAATATTCTATAATGTGAACAAGATTACTTAATAAATGAATTAAAACTAACTTCAATATTCTATACCATGAATAAGGTAACTAAAAAATAGGTTCTATAACATCTGAACTTACGACTCTTTAGTAAACATATAACACTCAAACAAACTTAACTAACAGATACATGTTAATTTTGTGTAGATATAAGCATATATACTTAAATATTATTAGATCAGAACATAACTGATTGCTTGAGATCAATCCCTATTAGATCCCATTACAAATGGATCAAATTTAAAATAAACATATACGAGAGGATGCCCATAAAGCCCTAGTTTGCTGCTCACACCAGATTTACAACAAAAGATCTTGACAAATCTCCTCCTAGCCATGGTGTACCATATACGAGATTGTCACTTGTAAGCCATGTTCTAGCTAAAGAATCTTCCAGACCATTAGAGTACTTAAAACCCATTTCAACAAAAAGCTCATATCCATCCAAAAACCCTTCCAACGAACCTTTAAATTCCGAGAGCCTTTAATAATTAAGCTTTCGACTGCTTGACCTTCCTTGAAACTTTGAGCTACTGATTTCCATGCTTTAGTAACCTTTTCTTGCATACATTTTTGTCTTTTCAGAGACTGAGATTTCAGAAATTGAGTTTCCATTTATTGCAGACTTATATGGATCATAAGCTGCATCAGACAACCATTTCCAAGCTAGTCTTTGTTGGTATTCAGATAACTCGGTCTTGGTGTTGCATGGACATGGATACAGGAGTAAAAAACCAACAAATGTCCAAAAAGGAAATGTTACACAAAAGCATCCCTCAACAATCTTTGGAGTAACAGAATCCGATGCAGGTCCAATACAAACATGCCATCCATTTATAGTGGCCAGCAAACTAACGATGACAAAACAACCAGTGATTGAAAATGGCAGAGCTTGTAGCAGATGAACCATGAATGGCAGAGTTTCTCACTGTGATTGAAAATGGCGGAAAAAAAGTAAAGAATCGCAGCAGATAACTGAGAACGGCGGAGTTTCTCACTGTGATTGAGAAATGTTGGATAACAGTATAGATTTTGTAGCAGATGAACTAAGAACAGAGAAACCTTCGAGGTTTTGGACTTTTTTGAACCCTAAACAAACTACAAACCCAGACCCTCTGATGAAACCTCGATCCAAACCCTTGACCCTCGACCCAACCAATCCTGGCCCTTTTTCTCTCACCCTACTGGGTACCCTTGACCCAACACCACCTTGATCCTCTTCCCCTGACCCTAATGGGTCATTTGACCCATCTTGACCCACTATTATGATGAGTGGGTATGGGTGGATATTTAAGCGGGTGGGTTGGGTGGGCTAAATGGGTTGGGGTCAACATTGCCACCTGTAAGTGCAACTTTCTAATTTTGCCCATCTGTCTCTAAGGTTTAAGGCATTACTAGAAATTGTTTTATATCCAATGATTCTTACAAATACCCATTGATTGTACTTAAGGTTTAACCCCAACAGCCAAGATAAGTTGTTGAACCAAGTCGATAGCACATCAATATCAACCTTGTCAGGATAAACTCTCCAACTTTATTTAATGGTTGAGAACTTTCTAAGCTAATATAAGTCTTATAAGTGTCTAGTTTAATGAGTAATTCATAAAAACATACTATTCTAAACATAAAATAATAATATATTAATATTATTAATACATAAAACTCAATGTACATCAATTTAATTGAAGCTAAGGGCATACACTGTGTAATAGCTCTCACATGAACTTGGGTATAATTAGATAACAAGCCTTAGTCCATACTATCCACATGCCCTTCAAACACTTTTTGTGTTAGTGGTTTCGTCAATGGATCTATTACATTATCTGTTGATTCTAACTTCTAAATCTAGATGTCTTCTCTCACAACAATCTCCAATAAGATATGGCATTTTCTTTCGAAGTGCTTAAACTTCAAGTGGGCTCTCAACTTGTTAGCTTGAGTAATGGATCCAATTTTGTAATACAATAGTGGAATGGGTAACATGGTAAAGGTATTACTCCTAATTTTTGAACAAATTTCTTCATCCAAACTACTTCCTTTATAGCCTCACTTGTGGCAATATACTTGGCCTC
The DNA here is from genome assembly GCF_000365185.1 of Nelumbo nucifera. The sequence goes on along the minus strand of NW_010729351.1, from coordinate 354,126 downwards.
AATTGTGAAATTTATTATACACCCTTATTTTCTACTTCTCCAATAAACAACATAGAATCTCAACATAAAGATGTATCCAGATATAGATTTTCTATCATCTAGATTTGATTAAAATTATCATCCATATAATTGATAATTTGCAATGAACTACTATTGCAGAYAATGTAATAGTCTTTTATTCTTTTATTCTTTTATTCTACTTGCAACACTAACAACATGTGCAATGTTAGGTTGAGTGCACAACATGACATATATGATGCTCCTTATGACAGAGACATAGGGAACMTTTCTCGTGTCCTCTATCTATTCAAGGGTTTTATGTGACAATCATTTGGAGAGAATGACTTTATGTCTGAAAGGAATGAATCCCTTCTTGGAGTCTTGTATGTTGAATCTCTTGACTATTTTATCAATGTAAGTATATTGTGACAATCCAATTAGTCAATTTGATTTATCACTTTAGAGTTAAAGTCCCAACATATAGGAACCCTCTCTAAGATCTTTCATGGAAAATTGCTATGAAAGCTATACTTTCACTATTGACAACATTCTTTCATCATTTCCATTGAGAAGAATGTCATCTACATAAAGAACTAGGAAAATAACCTTATCTCCCACTAGCTTTCTATAAACACAGGGTCCATCTGTATTCTACTAGAAATCAAACTATTTGATAGTTGAGTCAAATTGGATGCTCCAACTTCATTAAGCTTGCTTTAATCCATATATAAATATGTTGAACTTACACATCACGTGTGTTGAAAGGGATAGAGACATGGATGAACTAAATCTAGCGGTTAGCTAAATTTTTATAAATTTTTCTAACCTAACTCAAGAACCAATTTCTCGATAATTTAAATCTAAAAATTCAATATCGAATTTGCCCTAAACTAGACCAGATTTGAAACTCAAATTAATCTCTAATCATACCTGATCTGGAGTCTAGAAAAGAAGCTCACAAAGTTTTGGTTCACACCCAATATCAGACCCGATCTGGCCTCCAATAAAAAATGGCGCAGTTGCAATGCGAAGTTGATTTAGAAATGCCCCCTTCTAAAAAACCAATCTCCAAAATGTCTTGGATATGTTGTAGCAATGTAGGCCTAAGTGTGTATTAGGTTTTCTCCAAAAATGCAATATAAGGTTAAAGAATTTTCAGCCCCACCACATTTGGTTCAAACTAAGGTTTCTAGGAAGTAAGGCAGAATAGGAGATAACTAGATTATGGATAGAATAGAGAGTGAATTGTTCCTCCCTTCTTAGACCCTTATATAGAGCACTCTCCTAATCCTAGGAATGGCAATGGGGCAAGGCGGGGCTGGGTTTTATATTATGTAATATAATATAGTATAATATAATATATTATAATATATAAGGATACATTAACAATTTTATATATATATATTATGTTTTATAATATAGTTGGGGCAAAGTCGGATGGGGTGGACAAATACTGTCCCTACCCCGTCCTTAACCCAGAGTTTCGGATTTTCCTTGAATCTCGATTAGTTGTCAAAAAACTTGCCTCGATTAAGAGGGGGTAGGGCGGGGCCCTACGGGGATGGGTGAAATTTTCATCTCTACCTAATCCTACTAGGAGCTAATCTAAATCAGATTTCAATCAAAACTTTATCTCTAATTAGATAAGCATTATCTTCTTAAGAGAATGGATGCTCCATACCCATTTTCGATTCAAATCACATGACAACTTGAGTTCTCATGTGATCACTTAACTAATGACATTGGTAATGGGCCTTTGGCCCATTTTCCTTAATGGCTTACTAACATAGGCATTGCATGACCACATTGGCCTAATCATTGTATGGTGTAGGACCCATAAAGGTCTCACATCACAAGGGTTCTGCCCCACCTTTGGAAGAGATTAGGCTAAGTGGTAATGAACCCATAACCCAATCAACTTGGGCTCAGTTTGGGCCTGACATTTAAACATAAATGATCTTTAGATTCAACCACCTTATGAAGACCCAAGGATGATAGACATAATCAAGATGAAACCCATTAAGAAATTATCCCTATAATGGTCTTCTATACTTAACCTCTCAGCCCATGATCATGCAAACACTGCTCATAGGGAACGACATCTCCCATGACTATAAAATGCAGTGCCACACTCTTAGCTCAGATGAATCCTGGGATTAGAACCTTTTGCAAACATTTTTCATAAAATAGTAATATAACATATAAATACGTTTTGCAAATTAGATTTCAATTACAATTGAACCCCACTACCGATAATTTAGATTTCCATAAGAGAGAGTGTAAATCCAAATATTCATTTTATATAACAAAGGGATTGATCCTATCTCTATCATCACACACTCAGGTAATTTCCTAAACGACCCTACATGACCAAATATTTGACCCTTGATGGATCTCATTGGTTGGTATATCAAAAGCAGTTTAGTCCAAAACCTAGCATAGTATCATAATCAAGTTGGGGTTAATTAAGTGCAATTTTCTAGTTTGGCTCATCAATTTCCAAGGTCCAAGCCATAATTGGAAATTGGTTCAGATTTAGCATTTGTCCAAACACCCAATGATTGTGTTGGGTCTAACCTTAGCAATTGAGACAAGTTACTCCAATTCGGTAGCACACTAGTGTTAACCTTGTCAGGATAAACTCTCCAAGTCTATCTAATGGACCAGAACATTGTAACCATAGAATGGAATTTTATCTTCATTCCATCTCCATTTATTCATATTTGAGGTTTTCCTCTTCTTAAGGACAGAGATATTATCCATACATTCCCCTTTGGTCTTTATTGGACAAGATTCATAGTCATTTTAAGTTAAACCTTTCTAATTGTTAAGTGTAAACCCATTATATTGGGATCCCCAGGTACTATGAAAAGGTTTTCCATTTTAGTATTAGCCATTTCCACTAGTCTATGAGAGCCCTATCATCATATGAAACAATCCAACTAACTAGCATAGTCAAACAGATAACCCAATTTTGTGGTGCATATCTGCTTACTGGTTCAACCTGTTTTCATGTCAATGATAGAAGGATTTTATTGATGTCGTCTTATGTTAATCCCATCATTATGCGCTTATATTAATCCCATCATCCTGTGTTAATTCCATCATTGACAACCCCTAGTTCAGCTTTAGGTTACACTAGAGTGGCTCCATTTCATAAAATCATATTTGTGTGGGCTTTCATGGGCTAGGGTTACTGTGGGGTTCCCCTCTTTGGAGAGGAATCAAGTGAGAAGCCCATGGACAAGGGGATCATTGAATAATTTGTAAAACATCATGGAAATGATGTGCATTCAGACATGATGGGTGTCAAGCCACCAAAGTCTCAACATGGGTTAAGCACTTATAGTCTATGTGTGAATCACATTTACATAACACAAAACATCATATGTAATTAACTAAATCTAACTTAAAACTTGTAAAACTTAGGCCTATTTATATTAACACACTATCAGCCCATTAATGAATCCATTTATCAAATAAAATTCAATTTAGTATATGGGACTAACTACAAAAAGTAGTTCAGCCCATATACCGGTCTAAACCGAATGGACTTATATTGTTTTATTCTAACTTAATTTGGGTTTTCCAAGCATGGGCCAAATTGGTCCATACAATGATCCATCAAACCCTTGGCCCAAGACTAAAAATGATCACTTAATCAGTGATCTAAAGGTTGTTAATAGTCCCCAAATAACCATGGGTTTGTCCTAATAATTTGGACCAAACCTAGGTCAATTTAGCCTAGGATTTGGTGTCCAAGACATGCACCAACTACAATATTTGATGATCTGAATATTAACAGTCCAGATTCACAATCAAAACATCAGAACTCAATCACACAAATAGATGCGAATAAATTATATTTCACAAGGAGTGTGATGATTCAAATCCAATCCAAGAAAATGGTACTAGTCATCAAACTGTTTTATGTTCCCCGATCATGAATTCATCACATGTCTGCGATCTCCAATTATTTCTCATATGTAAATAAGCTAGGGAAACCCTAATTATTTTAGTACTTACATCAGAAAAAGAACCCAATACAATTTTTTAAGAAAAATACAAATAATTAATTACAAATTGCATTTCAAAGTTAAAATTGCATAATGTGAATCAATCTTGCCAATATAAAAGAATTTGATCTCCACAAGACACCAGCCAACAAGCCAAGATTCTACCACAAAATTATTATAAATAATGGCAAAAAAAATAAAAATGAAACAATCTTTAGATCTTTTGCCAAAGTCTAATAACCAATTTCTCAATAAAGACAGTTTCTACGTCAAAATCAGCTAGACTAGTTCTGGATAATTTGACTTTAGGTTCAAATCTGCTCAAGTTCAATGTTAGAATTGAACCTAATGCTCTGATGGCTCTATGGAATGGACGAAAATTCAATTGTTTCATGCCAATATTGGACCGACCTAGCATTAAACTGAGCCATATTTGAAACAGAAATTAAATTCAGTGTACTTGATATCTAGTCCACAAATTGCAACTCCCGGAGTGGTAGTTCACGCCCAAAATCCAAACCCAAATTAACCTCCTAACTAAAGATGGTACAGTTGTATCTAGAGGTCGATCCTCATCAGTGCCCAATTTTTACTCAATTCCTTTACCCCACCTATTCATATCCTCCTTTTAGACCCTAAAACTTAAAACATAACCAGATCAACATCAAACTTATCAAAACTCAAAACTCCCTCTTCTAGCATAACCCACATGTTAGATGAGAATACTAAAATCAACATCTAACATCTGATTAGACACGATCCGTAGGCTTAGGAAACTAAAGCTTAGTTGCACATTAAATTTCACGACCCTAAACAATTATATAACTTAACAACCAAGATCAACAAATTCTTTATAAAATCTGAACCTTCCACCCCACTCCTTTTTTAAATCCATGCCCATACACCAATTCTTAACTCAAAATTCCCTTGTTTAACATGCCCACACACCGAACTCCTTCATTTAACTGTTTAATAAATGTGATTTTGTTTCAAGCCTCCTCATTGATTAATAAACTATAGGCTAAAACCTGGACCCAAACCAAATCTTTCAATCCACACCTTTGGTCAAATATCCATCACTTTTGTTAAAGTCAAGACATCTAAAAATGTCTATCCACCAAATTTCATTCCAAAATTCCCTTGTTTAACACACCATAAAGTAAAGATTTTGTTTCAGTAAATCTCATTGATTAGAGATTATCAACCATGAATCTTTATCATTCTAGCCTTATTTGACCAATCAAACCTCACCACTACTACCAGAGACCCAAAAAACACCAATACGCCAATTTTCATATCCTAATTCACTCATTTGACCATTAAACTAGAAAGGTTTCATTTCAACCAACGAGATTAAATTGCCACTTCAGATCTGCCCATTCATGAGAAATCTTTGATTATTTGAGCCTTAAACCTCAAATCCACCTATTATGTTTCAAATATGAGGTTTACAGAAATCCTCCAAGCCTTCAATAGTTTCAAATGTTTCTTGAGCTTGTTCAAACACTTTTTCCATTAAATTTAGTTAGAATCTCATTGACAAGGTTATAAGCATTTCCCACAAGAATTTGGGAATTCCTAGCAATCTCTCTACTTTTATTTTGTTGGAAATTAAGCCTAAACAGTTCACATATTGGGTAAAGAGAGGGATGTCTAAACTTTTCCTCTCCCAATCATTTGAATCCAAAATCTCTCAATTAAGTTCCTTTCTTATGTAGAATGATGTTAGTAATTTGAAGATAAATCAAATTTTCAAATCTGAAATGAGGGCCCATTTCATCTAAAAAATGAGTGGCAACTCCTTAATTTTGAGCCAAATATGAGCTTCCTAGAGCTCACAATCGTACAACAACTTCTCAAATGAATTCAATATCTAACAAGTTAGAACTTGAGTAGCCATGAGAACCAATTTAAATATGATGTTTTCTTTTTTTCAAAAGCACAATAGAGAATGATAGAAGAACAGTACCTTCATTTGCTAGTTTGAACTAGGGTTTATAGGGAGCAAGAGAGAAGAGAGAGAGAGAGAGAGAGGGAAAGAGAGAGAGTACGAGAGAGTGTCTAGAATGGTGTACAAGATCCAAAGGCAAAACTGATTCCAATCGTCCGATTGGAGTCATTTTAATCCTGAATCTCATCTCACATCAAGTTAGAAAACGAACATCATAGATAGAAAGAACCCAAAATTCTAAATCCAATGACACCATGATCACCTAAATCCTACACCACTTATCCCTTCATTTTAAGACCCAAAGATAAAATCACTTTTGATCGTCTAATCAGGGTCATTTTGATCTTGAACCTCATCTCACATCTAGTTAGAAACCAAACATCATAGGTGCATAGAGCACAAAATTCCAAATCCAATAACAACAAGATCACCCAAATATGACATAGTTTACCACTTTACCACAAGACCCGAAGTTGGAACCAATTCTAACCGTCCGATCGAGTTTGTAGACATCCCATTTTTGTGCTCTTTAGTCTTTCTACAACACTTTGAGCTTTAAGCATGCTTTAGCTAACCTCTTAGCCGACCTAAGGGTATTTTTGGAATTTATAAAATTTGGGGCCTCAAGGATCCAAGACCATAGGTACATAGAGCCCAAAAATCTGAATACGATAACACCAAGATCACCCAAATTCGATGTCGTTTACCCCTTCATCTTTAGACCCAAAGCCAAAACCGATTTCGATCATTTGATCAGAGTCATTTTGACCCTGAACCTCATTTCATACCAAATCAGAAATCCAAAACCACTGGTATGTAGAGCCTGTTAGACAGTTTATGTATGCCCTTAGCTTCAATCTGATTTGATGTACTTGTTATTTAGTGGAAATAAATAAAGTGCATGTTTGATTCATGTTGTTTGGTTTAATTCTGTGTAA
>NW_010729351.1:320466-346161 GCF_000365185.1 Nelumbo nucifera | reverse complement strand
CAGATAGGATTAAGATAATCCCCTATCCAAATACTGATTTGGATTGGGATGACTCTTGATTTAGGAGGTTTCTTAATCAAGAAAAAAGGAGGAGAAAAACTACCCAATAGAGAGAGAAATACAACAGATTTCGAACCAAGAAAAATTGCAAGAAAGGTTCCTGCGAATTGAGATCAGATCTCATATACTCCAGAAAAGAAGAAGAAGCAGTTCAGCCTTTTTCGGTTTTGGAGTTCTCCTCCTGCCGCCGCCATCTGCCTTTGCAAGATTAGATCTTTGCAGAAAAGGAAAGTCAAGAAATCTGTTCTTGACATCAGTCTTGCAAGAAAAACTGAAAAAGATTCGGTGCTTAGTACTTCCAGAGGATTCTTGTGAAGGATCCAGTGTGTAGGACGCACCCTGCTGGTTCTGTTCCATCCACAACTGTGTCATCTTTAGCAGGAACGGATCTTGGAGCATTCTTTGGGCGTGAACACCAACTTTGGGAGATAGTGCTTCTCCGGATCAGGTATATTCCTCCCATTTGTCTTTTGGTATAGATCTGGTTTGATTATGGTTCAAGTAGGATCCTTGAATATTGTATTCTAAATTTAGGGAATATGATTCCCAGTTGGGAGAAGGTAGGAAAATTTNGGTTCAAGTAGGATCCTTGAATATTGTATTCTAAATTTAGGGAATATGATTCCCAGTTGGGAGAAGGTAGGAAAATTTTTGAAATTCGCCCACCCATTCCGCAACCTTTATGGCRTCCATTAGATGGATCCTACCATTCTTTCAGAGCCCAAAAGTACAAATCCAATGACACCAAGATCACCCAAATACAACACCATTTACCCCTTCATCTTAACACCTGAAGCCGAAATTGATTCTAATCATCCGATCAGGATATCTTGATCCTAAACTTCATTTCACATCAAATTAGAAATCCAAAACCATAGGTACTTAGAGACCAAAAATCCAAATCCAACGACATCAAGATCACCCAAATCCAACACCGTTTACCCCTTCATCCTAAGACCCAAAGCCAAAATCGATTTTGATCATTCGATCAAAGTCATTTTGATCTTGAACCTCATTTCACATCAAATCCAAAATCCAAGACCATAGTTATGTAGATCCCTAACATCTAAATCCGATAACTCCAAGATCACCCAAATCCAACATCGTTTGCCCCTTCATCTCAGGACCCGAAGTCGGAATCGATTTAGAATGTCCAATCGGGATCATTTTTTACCCTGAAGCATATTCCACATGAAATCTGAAATCCAAACCTGTAGATGGATAGAGCTCAAAATTTCAAATCCAACAGTACCAAGATCGTCCAATTCTGACACCGTTAGCCCCTCCATCTTGAGACCTGACACTAGACTCAATTCGAGCCTTCCGCTTGGAATCCCCTTCACTATAACTTCGAACCTAAGCGTCCCACAACCAAACCTTTATCGCGGCCTCTAAAAGCATCTTAAAATCCAAGATTTGACCAAGTAGGAGCCTCCAATCAATAAAGGCAATCACCTAAACTTGGAATGTCTAATTCATGTAAATTGGTGAAACCTTCTACTCATTGTCTTGATTGATTGAGAGGACATCTTCTAAAGTTGTCTTGATAGCCCATTCTCTCAATCAATCTCCCTCCAAAAAACCCTTTAAACCTCATCCACTGATCTTCCTAGGCTCCCTATCTCAGCCCTCCATTCCCTTCTCAAAAAATCTATAAATACCCCCTCTCTCACATTCAAGACACACAATCTAGTTTAGGGAGAGATCTCTACTCCCATTAGTCTATAGAAAACCCCCTTCTACGGGTGTGCATGAAAAACTGAAAAATGAATCGAACTGAGAAAATCGAATTGCAAAATGCAGTTAACTGAACCGATTAATTTGGTTTTAGTTTGGAATTTTTGAAAAGTCGAAGGACCGGTTCGGTTTTCAGTTAACCTACAAAAAAACCAATGGTTAACCAAACTGACCAATATATATATTTATATGTATATTTTATATATTTTTTAATATATGTCACATATTTTCTATATATTATATATAAATATATATTCATTATATATATAAATATATACTTATATTATATTTATAATAATCTATTTATAAATATATTATATATATTATATATTTTTAAAATATTTATAATATATTATATATCATTTATTATTTATAATATAATATTTATACATATATTTATATAATATATATTATAAATATAAAAAACCGAAAAACTAAAGAACAGAACCAGTCAAAAACTGAAACCGGCGGACCGATTAACTAGTGGTACTGGTTTGGTTTCGGTTTGGAGAAATGGAAAAACCAGTACCACCGGTTCGGTTTGCAAAATATGCCAATAGTTCGATTAACCGAACCATTGACACCCCTACCCCCTTCATATTCCAAGCAGCCACAAGCTTCCCTAACCTTCATCCATCACATCCAAGGCCTTCCCCACTCACTCTCCAACATCCCTAGAGTCCCCGATTCCGGTATTACGGTCAAAGAACCCCTAGGTCATGCTTACATCTAATGTAGAAGTTATCAAATATCAATCACTCTTCAAGTCAATATGTGGCAGCAGAAATCACAGTCATCCAACAATATTTTCTCCATTTAGAGCTACATATCACACCCAGTGTGGTAATTAATTCTGTTGCATAGAATCATGTTATTGTTTGCATTTGATTTGAATCACGCCTTGTTTGCTTTTGATTTGAAGTTAACCTTCAACCTTCGAGATTGCCTTTTTTTTATTAGTCACCATCTCCATTAGCAATCCTAACCCCACTATCCTCACCTTATTTATTTGTGAGCTTTGTTTCTTTTAAACATTGTTCATCCTTTCTCAATTAGTTAATTGCACCCTTTCATTTTTTATACATTTTGCACCCTTTCATCCGAACATCTTTAGAGTATCATTTCAGCGTAGTTCCATTGACCATGGTTTTCAAAACCGGATGGTTGGATCGGAAAAACCGGGAATCGGTCAGATTTTTGTTTTTCCCAAAAATCAGATTTTCCCTTAAAACCGTTGATTTTGGTCAGTAAACTTCTGACTCGGATGGTTAATTGTTTGAATCGTTCGAACGATTTTAATTATTTTTTATTTTTTAAAATTTTTTTATTTTTTGTCAGAATGGTCCGAATATTCGGTTCGAACAATTGAACCGTTTGACCTAAAAACCGAACCCCTAATCGGTTCGGTCTCCGAATCGATTTTAAAAACCATGACTTTTTTTCTCTCCAAGTCCCATCCTCATATCCTGCTTAGCCATAATGGAGTAGTTTATGGGTTTTTAATTTGGACAGTCTAAAGTTTCAATGACCATTGAATATCACTCAACATTGGCTTCTGCAGGGTTAATATCGGCGTGATTCTGAGCAATTTTGCCCAGGAAGTAGATCTAGTTCTTTCAGTTTCATTGGGAGCTGGAGTACCAGCAGCATGAACATCGATCTCCGCTGATGTATGAAACTTTTTAATTCTCAACTGATTAAAAAAATAAAAGCTAAACAAAACTGACATGGATGGAATATGATAAGGACTCTCATGACAAACCAGACCTTGAATTACTGAGTTATGCCTCATTTATCTATGAACAAGTTCGTCCCTTTATAGGCAAGTTTTAGATAGGCTTTTTCAGTATGATTTACCAAATAAACTGGGAACAAGTTCGTCGGCTCGTTATGGGGACTGGCAGAAGCAAAGAAGAAAAAMACATTTTGAGAGCTAAAGCGCAACACAGCTGGAGTAGCTCAGTTGGTTAGAGCGTGTGGCTGTTAACCGCAAGGTCGAAGGTTCAAACCCTTCTTCTAGCGAATGAAGCTTTTGTTTTAATGAAAATAAGAGTAAATTGAAAGTTCAGGGTACTTAGGTTTTGAGAGTTCAGGTACCTATCTGTGATTTTAAAATGCCGGGCTTGGGCCTAGGTTTTTTGTTAAGGCTCGATGTAGGCCCGGGCCCACATCAAGCCCACAAAATTTAGGATAGGGGTTAGGCCTAATTTTTTAGGCCTGGCCCAGTCTGAATCTTTATGTATATATGTTATTTAAAAATATTTGATAATTGATGTTTTATATATTAAATAGAGATTAATAGAGATTTGTAGGAGATTAAAGATTTTAATCCTACGATCTTAAATCTTACCAAATTCTAATCTAGTATTTAATAAAATATAGAAATTACTAAACCCTAATCTTCTTGACTCTCTCTCTCTCAACAATTCCACAAAACCATCGCCGCACCCAATCTCTCTCTCTCTCTCACCAAAAGACGAATCTTCTAGTGATGAAAACTCCACTGATGAAGATAAATCTGAAGTTTAGAGTGGTTGCAAGTTTTGGGTAAAATTGAAACCATTTTCAATATTTTATTACTTATTTATTTACATTAATTTGAACTATTTTTTCTAGTTTGCTAATATATTTTTTATTTCACTTTTTATTTGTAGGAGTTGAATGGAAGATGAAGCCCCTTATAAAGATGTTTAAAGTTATTTTGTAGATATTACAAGACAATGGGATAGTTATTTTTTTATAGATATTATAGGTTCTAGGTTGATTTTTTGTTGATAGAAGAATTGGTTTGTTAAAATTATCATTTTTAGCATACTAATGACCAATTGAAACTTATAAATTACAAGGTATAATTATTTAATCTTTTATATTAGAAGCTTTTATCTTGATATTAAGTTTAAAGTTTCATATAGGTTACTGTAATCTCCACGACAATAAGTGAAAAACAGTACAATTGTTTAATTTTGGAACTGAAATACAATAATTAGGCCCGGAATCTTGGCCCAACCCAGCCTGGACCCATATAGGGCCGGTCTCGGGCTTATATTTTTAGGCCCATAATGCAGGCTGGGCTGGGCCCCGGCCTAGCTAAGCCCGTTGTTATGAAGGCAAAGCCCGGCCCATGATCACCCCTAGTCCCAGTGGCGAGATGTAGTGTCAAATTATGTGTGAGGCTTGGATGCATATTTTGAAAATTTAAAAAACAATTAAGGGCATTTTTTTATGTGGCAATTAAATTTTCAAGGGTAAAAAACTTAAAGATACCCTAAGTTTTCAAAAATTAATTTAAAGATACACTAAGTTTTTAAAATATACTTAAATATACCATATAGGTTCTGGGTGAAAGCATCTTCCTTGAACAAAAAGACAACCTTTACATTCAACTGATTTCAGATGGGAAGTTCATCAAAAGACATTCCTACCTAACCAAGGAGATGTTACAACCATTTCACGTTAATTTGCCAATCAATAGTTATATCCTTATAGTTTCATGTTTAGGTATCCTTTGTCAGACTCAGTCTCATGGGGTGAATCACTAGGTGAATTACTTGTTTTTCCTCTTTTGGTTTAGAAAGCAAATTAGAGTACGTCTTTGGTTTGAAATTTGAAAGGAAATGAAAGACAACAGGGTCATAAGGTATGTTTAAGTCCTCTTGATCAACTAAGGGTGTATTTAAGCCAATTACTAAAAATTCAGTTTACCCATTTTTAACAAGGTATATAACATGCTATATTTAACTAATTTAGTGAAACCACAACCCTAGAAAAAATCTTATCCTTTAAACTTAAAACACTTCATGCATATACATTCATAGATTCACCATTCAAGCATGACATACTATACAAACATGTTTATATATCAAATATCAATAACATGTCAGGTTCAGCTTGGGTCAGGTTGCAAGGCTTCAACAAGGTTTTTAAAAACGAATCGGAAACAGAATCGGTCAAGGGACCAGTTTTTGGTTAAGCAATTCAACCGTTCAGGTCGAACAGTTCGACCCAGGACATTATAAATAAATTAAAAACAAAAATATATTTATAAATAATAAAAAAATAGCATAAATTAAATAAAAACAGAAAAAGTATAGAAAATAAAACTATCTAAATACAAAAGTTATACAGTACAAAATACATAAAAAATATAAAAATAAAATACAGAAAAAACACAAAAAATAAATAAAAAAATATAGAAAAATAAAACTATCTAAATAATTAACAATTAAGGAAACCAACAGATTATTAGATAACTATGACATTGTTGAAGGGCCTTAGTAGAACACTAGATCTTCTTGTATCCATAAATTAAGAATCTGAGACTGAATTCAATTAGCTTTACTCTGGAAATCCTCATCATCATCTCTAACTCCAAAGACTGCATGAAAAAGAACTAGAGGTAATCCAATGCCAAGTGACAAAAGAAGGTGAATCACAGCATGTGTGCGGATGAGCTCAACAATGGTCACGATGACAAAGATTCTAATGCCAAGGACAGGACTAAGCGCTTAATTAAATTGGCAACCAACGGGGCAGTGACAAGAAGTCAGGAAGCAATAGAAAATCAGTTAAGCTTGTAATTTGTATCATCGGAAGAACCAGAATATATCCAGTTTTGAAAATGCCACCACTGTCAATAAGGTCCCAAACACCAAAGGTCTTTGCAAGAGGCTCAGAAAGATTATGGCCCAGACAGTGAGAGCATAAGATAACCCCGCCGAATCCTGAAAAATGGGTTCTTGGGGAAGCGTGGTAGGGGAGGGTAGGGGCTGTCGCCGCTTGATAGAGGTAGAAGCCCGGGCCACCAGAGCTATCTACGTCGAGTGTGTCGATTGAAAGAGGAGGGGAGACAACTCAAATGCCAGTGCAGAAAGAGACGTACCGTTCAAAGCTTCTAAGATCCATTGCTCGATTTTGCATATTCTGCAGAGAGACTTGCGAGGGCAGATCCAAGTTGGTTGGTCCGGAAAGTCATGGGAGAGGCAGGCTAAGTGAAATAGGTTCGCACTGCGGCAGCTTCTGGGCTAATTGGGGCTGCAAATTTTCTGCGTTTTTGAGCTATGAATTCCTTGACATGCTCAAGCTTGGCTACCACTGCCCCCGCCATGGCACCAGCAACAAAGATGGTCACCGCCGATAATGGTGGTGTGGTCGTTCTAACCCCGAGCATTCGTAATATTTGGGGTCAGGGTTATAGGAGTCATTTTATTTTTTGTTTTTTTATTTTATTTAAATCAACGAAAATAAAAAATATAACCTGCAAACTGCTGCTCAGGTTGAACGGTTTAGCGGTTCGACTGCACGGGTCAGCGGTTTTCTAACTTTTTCAACGGTTTTTAAAGAATTGTCAGTTTATAGTATAACCGGACCCACGGTCCTGACCGGTTATCGGGTTTTTCGGTCCGACCGTCCGGTCCGGTCCGATTTTGAAAATCATGGTCAACCCTAACCTTAGCAAAGTCGAATCAGGTGCAAACTTTTAAATCCAAACCCTGATTCAACCTTCATTCCAATCCAATCCAACCTAGTGTTGGCTAAGACGGTGTTCGGTAGTGCTGAATTGACCACCAAACACTGAAAAACTTGCTTTTTCAGCGCTCATTGATCATTCATTCGGTTGCATCTCCGAATGCCGCCAATGTAGCTTTGAATTTTTAGATGGCAAGCTATTTCCGAGTGCATTCTCAGCTAGCGCATTAAATATTTTTTCCTGTATTGTTTCCTTCAAAAATTCAAACATTTCAAAACTACTCTTGTGTTCTCTCATCCCAACCTTAAAACCCTTAAAACCCTTTATGCACTTTGACTATTGCTATTCCATTATTGAATACGGTAGATCAGAGGTATAAATCAGATCGTGTTAAGCTAACAGGACATGACCATAGTATGAGCCCTGGCGGGCCTAGGCTGGCTATGCCATCGGCTTGGCCTTGGGCCAAGCCATGAGAGGCATATTTTTTTTTTTTAATTTTGAAAAAAAAATGAAAATTTTAAAATAAGTTCACAAAATAGACAAAAAATTGAAAAATTAAAATTTTATTTTATATGAATTTTGATGTATACAGTTGTTTATAAATGAAATAATAAAATGAAATTAAAAATATTATTATGTATATTATATATTTTTATATATAATTATTATTACATACACATATACATATATATATATATATATGGTCCATGCCACGCCATGTGCCCGTGCTAGCGTGATCTAATTTGTCATGACGTGTCATGCCTGCCCGCAGGCCTAAAAATCCAAGTCCAACATGACCTGAATTACAAATCTACGATCGGCGAATTTCATTAGTGTTTAAGCTTGAAAAAAGAAGTAGAGGTAGGTTATTACTATTATTTTATAAATCTCTTATTTTTTACGCCTTTATTATATTTATATTTATTTTTATTGTTTTACCTTTTTGATAGTTTTTAATATTTATGTCTATTTAGTATATTTTATTTTCATTTTATGTTATTTTTAATACTATTACATGATTTCTTTATATTTATTAGTTTTTTATTACATCATTATTGTCTTTTTTACATTACTATTATAATTATAATACTTTTTACTATATTATTTCTTTTTACATTAATATTTTTTCGCTAACAAGAGTTGTTTAGAAAGCAAAAAGCACAAAAGGAGAGTGAGAGCAAGAGCTTGATTACACTTAATTGCACATACCTTGTGAAGGCATGAAGGTGCCTATTTATAGGCCTTAGGGTCCAAGAGACATACTTGGGATATCTAGGAGCAATAGGCCTTATCAACCCGTTATCCTCAAAGCACATTGCACCGGTCTTGGCGATAATCCTCGTCCAATCTCTTTGAATCTTTTGGGGATCGAGGTCATCCTTGCCAGGTGGGTGACGTATCGCCATCGATTTCAGAACTAATAGGTGTGCTAATCAGATAAAGACAACCCACCACGTAGGTCGGTACCCCGGAGGTTAGTTGGCTATTCTAGTCATTGGCTGCCCAGGTCAGGGAGGTTAAGCCAACACCCGAAATCCTCAGCTTGTTCTCCCAAAGTGATATGCTCCACTTAGCTGAGGGGTGACCTATTGGTCTTCCCTAGGTCGAAATGTAGGTCAAGTTAGCCGGTTTAGGCTGACTTGACTCGATCCAACTTACCCCCACATGGCGTTGAGGTGTCTTTAGGCGGTTCAGATTCACCATGCGCCTCATCGTGATTAGTTGGCCAAATTACCCCTCATAACCTTTATTGTTTCATTTTTCTAYATTTGGTTATATTTATAATAATTTTTACTATTTTGTCATTTTTATATTATTTTTTATTTTTATTGATTTTTAYCATATTTTGTATTTTGTATTATTTTTGTAATATTTTATAATATCCTATTACTTTATTCCTTTTCATTTACTTTCATTTAAATAATGACTTTAAGAGGTAGATATATAAATTTCTCAGGTGTCAGATTACTGAACAACCCCACTGTATTCAAATGTTTGTAAAAGCATAAAAGTAAATTTTTCTCTAAATACTTTAAGAGTTTTTTTCAAAGATTTTTTTATTTTTAGACTTCAGACTTCAGATTTACCAAATGCCACTTAAGTTGTGCCACTAGTTATTAATAATGAAAAATCACTTGCATTTGAGAATCCACTTTCGCCTAAAACTTCCACAGAGAACCCACTTTCTCAAGAGCCTCATAGAGGCTAGAGGTGTCAACAAGATTCAAAAATCTAGTTTTGAATTTAAGATTCAACATAATCAAATTAAATTCATATAATTTGAATATCATAATTGGCCAAATTTGGATATGACATAATTCGATTAGATAAATATCAAAATCGACTGATTATTTAATTCTTATATAATATATAAAATAATCAAATATTTTATAAATTTATATATAATATTTAAACTATATAAATAAAAGATTTATTTTATATATTTATTAATTTCCTAAAATAATTAATCAACCGAATTCGAATCGAACCAAATATTTGAATATTTAATTGAATTTGAGTTGAACATTGATTTTCAATATCCAGCGGATATGAAATCAAATTCTGAATATCAAACTTTCTAATTAGATTTAAATTCGCATATTTCTTGATTCGATTCAAGGGGGTTAGGATCTGTTGGTTACTTTATTAACTAGGTCATTTAAGGGTGGAATTTGAGTGGGCTTGGACTTGGTATTTGATAAAATTTGAATGGACCTGATCCGATGCTGTGAGACTTGTTCAAATCGGATACTCGACTTGCATTCCTAGGAACCATTCTTGGATCCGCAATAGGATTTCACCTTACAAAAAATCATTCCAACATATGATCTGTGTCTACACATCTCATACATGACGGTAGACCTGGCAATTGGGTTGGGTGGGTCGGATTCGGGTTGGGTTGAGTTGCCAAATGCTAGACCCTAACCCTAAATGTTCGGGTTAGGGTTGACCCATGGGTCAATTCGAGTCATCCCAAAACATAATTAAAATTAAAAAAAATAAAGAAAAATTACATTTAATGTCAAAATTAAAAGAATTAACCTTAAATTTTCAAATATAAAATAAAAAACTTAAACACTTAACAATTTAAAGAGTAAACAGTAAAATGTAAAAAATGGAAACTTCTAACAATGCATAAATAATCCTAATTAGACTTGACAATCGGGTCTGCGGGCTGACCCATRACCCAACCCAGTTTTTTTAGGTCGGGTTGGGTTGGATCGTTTTCACGTTCGGGTAGCTAAATATGAGACCCTAACCCTGTTTTTTCGAGTTGGGTTGGATCAACTTTTTACCAGTCTACATGACGGTCCTACTTATGTTGAGATTTGCCAACACAGATCATATTGAAAGAGTGTTGGGACGGTTTGTGTTGGGAGGAGATCTCAATTCTTACTTGTGTATGCTATTTACATGCAGTATGTACGTATGCTTGAAAGCGTGTTTCTACGAGGGATCCAGCAATTAAGCCACTAGTGGATAACCAAAGGATCCGGAGTGTATCAAAGGACTCTGAGAACTGATCTGAACGTACCACAACGATTGGGAAGTGATCAAGGCACCCTAACCAACTGGAGGTGAGTCCGGATCTGCTCCTCACAGAGCGCGCGTCACACTGACCTCACAGCCTGTCCTGACCATACATCGGGAACGTCTCCAGTATTTGTATTTATTATTCATGGGAGATATTTCCAATACAAGATGGGATGTGGTTGTAAGGTCGGTATGAGACACTCTTTGTGAGAAGCAGATCCCAATTCACTGGAGGTGACCTCCTCTTCCAACTTTTGCTGTATCCTTTTTCTTTTGTTCTTTCACTATCTTAAGCACTGCTGTAAATAACTTAGGTATTGGCTAGCGTTGAGGATCAATCCAACTATCCAAGCTTAAAACGAACTACACAAACACAATCCAACTGGGGTGCTCATTCATCAAGTAAGCTAAGGCGTTTCAAGTAGTGGAATCAAGTTGGATCAAATTTTGGCTGGTAACAAAAAAGACTTGAATTATGAGAAGCCAACTCTCAAATTCTTCAACCCAAATACAACTAATTAGATGGATAAGCCTGTTCAGTTAAAATGTTAAAGGTAGAAACTATAAAAGATTGAAAAAAGAAAAAAGAAACTGATCACAGCATATTAATTGTTGGGCTTGCCAACGCCTCAATCTAAATTACTCAAATTTGGACTCTTAAGGCGAAGCCTGTTAGAGTCAACAGTACTGTCTTTTGTAACTCAACTTATTCATTATAAATATAAAGTGGGTCGGCTAAAGTGAGTGATTTTTTCTCTTCTAGCCCAACCCTTATTCTCTTTCTCTTCTTGTGCAAGAAGGACTAGTACCAAGCACCAAACTTGGTACAAAACCTACTGGGACTCAGAGTTTGTGGTCTGGAATTTGCAAGTTTGGAGCAGATTCTAGAGTGGAGTCCACCCTGCAACCATGCATGCGTCAGGGTCCCTGTAGTGGAATCCCCAGGCTTGATGTGAATCCTCAAAACTGGATGGAGTCCACACGTTTCAGGTGGAGTCCGGACTCTGACAATCTGATCATAATGTTTTTTGCGTACAAATTCTGATTATAAACCTATTTTCCTCCATATATTGCCTCGAGTACAATGTCGACATGACAAGTGAGAGCCAATTTGCTTGTTGGCTTGAATAAATCAACTACCTCACCGACAATCCAAGCTAGCTAGGCCTAATAGTGATCCTTAGGAGCTTCAGATTTGACACAACGCTTGATCCATATTACTAGAAATTACATGGTGAACTCCATGACAAAATAAAGCAAATCAAATGCTTAAGTTGGTCTTTGCAAGGTGAATTCAAAATCTCCAGCAAATGATCACATACCCATAAAAATTTGGTTATAGATGTTTTGGGTAAAAGAGTTTTGCACCAGAATGCTTGACCAGACATGATTTAATAACCAAAGGGTAAGGGTAGGAATTTCTTGTAAGGTACCAAGTACCAAATCCCGACCAGTGGTAGTTATGAAAACTCTCTGACAAAACAATTCAATTGACCTATAAGGGAATCTTGTTTCTGATCTTGGCTTTTTTTCTGGTCCAGTTTGCAGATTTTATACCTCTAGTTTACTTTGGAATTTTATAAATATGGATAGAAGCAGAAATAAATGCAAAGTAGGATTAGTTATAGGCCATTATCCAATGTTGGTCCTAGCTATCTAGGGTACGTTGGGAAGGGTAAATTGGATTAGTTAATAATTATAATTTGAGATGGAGTTCCATGCATTACTTGATTGAGACTTGGTGTCATAATATTGTTCTTCTGAATTGTTGATATTTTAAGTTTGGAGTATGGGAACCTGAAATTTGTTTGTATGGTTTCATTTGAACTAAAGCACTTCTTTGTGTCATAATGTTCTTCTGAATATTGGTATTTTAAAGATGGAGTATGGCCGGGGAACCAGAAATTTGTTTGTATGGCATCATTTGAATTGGTGTTGTATTTTTTATTTTATTTTTTTTTGTGTTATAATGTTCTTCTGCATGAACCATTCTTTTTTAGGACTAACATATTATAGTGTTTCATTTAAGGCCAACCATGCCTTCTACACAGTACACACAAAGGCAAAGAACCCGCCAAACCTTCTGCAAAGAATTTTCAGCAATCTGCAATTTACACCACTAAATGAACACAAGCCAATTAACCTTCCCCTAGAAAAATATAAAATAAAATGAAACAGAAAAGACCCTATCAGAAATTAAATTTCCTCATAAATTTTTCAAGGACCAACAAATAATAAGATATTCACAAGTCCCTCTTCACTGAACCAATAAGAGATTCTGCTTCACTCAAGTTTTAAGGATATCTATAAGGTCCTTTCTAAGATATCATTTCTGAAACCATAATGTATTGAACTTGAAGCTTCTGGATTATAGTATTGGATTTGGTAAACAATCCAACAATCAATGAGACATGGTTACTTGGAAGAAAGTCAGCGAAATGCTTTGTGTTGGTCCCAATTTGGCAATGAGAATAAAGAATCAAGGCTGAGGTCTTTGGCTGGCTGGTATGATTTTATTGGAACTGGTATACCTTTAATGCGTGGAGACCTCTGTTGACAACTTGGCTTGGTAGTCCTATTGGTACAAGTTGCACTACTGCCATTTGAAGAACAAAAGGAAAATCCATGCTTAGATGGTGAACCATGATCAGAGTAAGGATCTGCAGCTCCCAGCCTTTGCTTTGGTGTGCTAATTGACCTCACCTTCGCTTTGGCAGATTCGGTTGCAGCCATGTAACTTGGAAGAGAAGGAAAGCCAGAACAAGGATCATTTTCTACACAGCTCCTTTTTGATTGATGAAATGATCTCCTTGGGAGCAACATTGGGGAGTTAAATCCTTCTAATTGTTCATACTTTTGCAGCTCTCTTGATCTAAGCAGTTTTCCTCCCTCAATTTCTCTGTCGATTGCATCTAAATAGGCGACTCGGTCAAAATTCTCTAGTTGTTTCCTTTTCCATGCTTGGGCATCCACCCATTGTTCCAACCAATCACTGAACACACCATCTACATTATTTGGTTCGAGTTCTGTTCGTCTCCTCTCCTGAGGAATATTCACTCAATGTCAAAATTCTAAATAAGGCTAGATAATTTGAAGGAAACAAAGCAACACAGGCATACCCGATAGCTGTATGAGTATCTTTTTATACGTTCTCTCTTGATCATGGCTTCTTGCTTGCTTAGCAACACAGCATTAGTTTCTTCCTTAGAAAGCAAGCTGTCATCCCATCTTCTCTGACTTTCCAGTTTGAGCTGCTCCAACTACAATTTTAAGCAACCAAAAATACAGAGGCATAATCAAATTTTTAACATAGACATCTCATCTTTCAATGCCCAATAGACAAGGTTCAATATAACTGGAACTCATCTCACTGAAATGCATGAAACAGTAATATCCCACCCCCACATACCCTTGTTTCAATGTCTTCTGATTCCTTATTTGGCACCATCAACTCTTTCTTCTCTTCTGTCAAATTATCCTCCATTCCAAGTCTCTTTGCACACACCTGTGATTGGATCTTTACAAGGGACTGCAAATTCTTTAAAGTGGTCATTGCTTGGCGTCTCACAGCTCGACCTCGAACAATGGCTTGGAGCCTCACAAGTGCCTTCAATGCACGCAATGCTTTCCTTGCCTGTAATACTTGCCAAAATGAATTCATAGATAGAATGCAGTAGGCAGAGTTGGAAAGACCAACATAAGATTAGGCATTACTTTTGTATCTATACATAGTACATAGAATATGTCAGTTTATGAATTACTCTAACATGAGTTCAATAAGCTTACAAGGTAACCACGGAATGCAGTTTGAATTTTAATAGCAGCCCATTCTTGGCTTCTCCCCTCACATAGATTATGTGATTGAGGGGTTCCCCTGAGACGTACAACCTCAGCAGCAGCCTGAGCTGCTGCAACTGCAGCCTCAGCAGCTGCTGCAGTTGCAATTGCAACAGTCACTGCATGCTTGCTCTGCTCTTGTTCTACCTCACTTGGTGTCTTCTCCTTTGATGTTGATGCTTCTTCAAGTACATGAAGGCGCTTCACCTTAAACTTTCCAAAGCACCATCTCCACCTCTTCTCCTCCTGAGAATGGTTACAAGCATTAACAGTCAAATAAATTTCTTTGGTTGAAATTGAATTTGCACAATCAATGAAACCCAAAATACATGTACCTTCTCTGGTTCAGTCTTGGATTCTGAAATAAAGAGTCTTCTCACCAGATTAAAGCAGCACCTCTTCTTTGCCATTGAAGAACCATCACATCACATCACATCATACCATTACAGAGAGAACGTGAAAGATGGGCAGATATAATGGTATCTAGCAAACCCTCTCTGAAACCGTTCAAACATATCAATTTTAAAAGATAACAAAACAATCAGAACCCGATGACTCATATTCACAATAACTAGACCAAATTCACAGAGCCATCGAAATTAAGACAGAAAATCTAATGCAATTAGAAGACCAGAATCAGATCTAGAAACAAAATAAATAGATAAAAGAAAGAAACAGAGCCATCGAAATTAAATTTTGTAGCCCGAAGTTTGTGCATCAAATCCGAGGAACTCTTTTACCCACTTAAACGAAGCATACAAGATTAGTGAATCAAACCAGAAGAATGGCATCAAGCAGCTGAATTCCTAGATCCACAGATTCATGCCCAACACAAAACCCAGAAAGAACAACGTTAAATCCAGAGAAATCCCATGATTGTACCTGAAGAAACTGCACCAGAAATGGATTGTAACAGACCCAACTCCCGGAACCACTCCAATTCCCAACTGGGAATTCCTCAACTCTGTGATCTGGAGAAACACCCAAAGCCTGCAGAAGTAATCATCATTGGATAATAATCGAGGTGGGTTTCCTATTCGCTGCTTAATTTTCCTTACTTTTTCTATCTTCTTTTGAAGGATGAACTCAGCTACCTCAAATGTGGGCCTGAAGACGAGAACTGTCGGGAAAAAGCCAGACCCGTTTCTCTTCAATGATGCAGTATTGTAGTAGTGCAGCTACTTTCTTAAGACTGTGACAAGGTCTATTTTAACTTCTAGTGCTCCTTGCTCTTCTCCTACTCTCGCTTTCCTTCCTCTTAACTGTCACTGATATCTTTAATTCCAAGATCGAAATGACTGTATTACCCCTCTTTAGCTTTCGAAAGTGATCCATCATGGATAATACTGCTTCACCATCATACTCATACATACATGTCAACTGTTGACATTGGAACTTGATAGATAGAGCCATATCATGATATCAATTTATCAACCTCTCTCTCTCTCTCTGAGAAATTTTAAGTCACCGACTCACCATTCAGCCATTCACCAACTGGGGATAAAATCTACAGTCCACCTGTGTTTCCGTGGAATCCTAAAGGCAGAACAGAACACAAAAGATAAATCAATAATTAAATATTAATTTAGTTGCATACTAAATTATGTGGAGGAGGAGGCTTTGTCATGGGATTATTAAACCCATAAACTGAGTGGGTCCATGGATTAATTTACGAAAACTCATCAGCTCTAAGTAGGATTTCATACTTCTAGATTTCTTTTCTCTTCACATAAATTCAAAGCTCTCAAGAAAAATTTAGGCTGTGTTTAAGAATATTCTCCCTCTTGTCTTCTGCCAAACAAAACGTCGCTTTGGGAAATAACCCTTCTTACTGTTTTTTGGTCTAGGCCATGTCTTTGCTGGGGCCAACCAAATTATGTGTCTGGAGCCTCTGAGTATATAAATATTAACACTTGACAAGTCAATTATATATGTTTTTGTTTGGTTGACATGACAAATAATCAGATGGAAGCACTATAACAGTGTTTTCAAAATCGGACAGGAACAGATGGTCGGGCTGGAAAACTAGGAATTGATCATCTGATCAGTTCCATTTTATCTAAAGACTGTTTTTTAATCAAAAAAATATTGATTTGGCTAGTGAACCGCTGACCCAGGTGGTCAAATCATTGAATCATCAACCCAGATAACAATTTTGACTATTTTTCGGACTGTTCGACCCGGAAACCAGTCCCTAAATCGACCCAAAATGTGCCTACAGGGGGGTCTGCTAAGCTATACTTTTAGCCCTCAACGTGATGCATACAGGCCACGAGGAGCGGTCGTCCAGGCTACCAGCCTTCCACATGCATGGGCAGCCCCATTAGCAGATCTGCTCATAAAAGAAGCTTTAACGTTCACATGGACGGTTCCAAGTATCAGACCTCATTATAAAAGAAACTTATCCTCTCCCCAAACAAGATTTTATTAACAATGGAAAAAACAAATCCTTCATCAGTAGCATATATAGGAGATCAACAACTGTAGAAAAATTGGAATAGTATAGGATAGAGAGAGCACAGTTGCCTTGCCATCCAGCATAAGCCGATCAGCTAGCTCAAGAATGAACAAGCTTAGGCTGCGTTTCATGTGTCTTTCCATGCGGTTTTTTGGTTCTTTATAAAATAAGAAGATCAATTTTTGGTCTATTTCTGTTTGGCGTGCAGAAGATCTAGCTGTCAAAAGACGGAACACCGCAAAGCCCATTTTGGCTGATTTCAGGAAGCTCCAAATGAACCTTCTCGTATCTTTCGCATTTTATTCTCATATGGAAAGACGTAAAAAAACGCACAGAAAAACGTACATCTGTCAAACGTACTTCGAACTACTCAGATCTTTATGCAAAAGCTCAATTTGTCTTTTGACTATCAGAACTACTAGAAGATCTTTTAAAAAAGACACACCAAATGGGCCCTTAAATCAGGTAAGCTTTTATCAAGCTCAAGCTTAATTCTGGTAAGATTATTAAAGATGGGAGAACATTCTCTAGATTTCCTTTGAAGCATATACTATTGCACCCTAATACATAGTCCACATAGGGGTATTTTCGATATATAGTTTACCTTACACAAATCAAGAATCCTTGAGGACTTAATTCAATGATATAAAAGTTGGTCTATTCACCAGGGTTGTATTCAGTTGATTGAGAAAGTGAATTTCATGCATGGGGATCTTCCATGGACACAAGTACAAAACGCCAAACGAATTACCACCTCTAACTTTGTATGTTCTCTGCATGAACTCTTTTCTTTGTTTCTTTTGGTTTTTATCATAACATTCTCCTTGTCTGATGCTTTTACAAGAAAGATCAGGAAAAGACTTTTAATGACCATGACAGAGTTGCGAGATTATGGAGATATATTTGTGCATGCTAGAGAAATTTTCAACAAATTCCCATTCAAAGTCTGAATTGTGATGATTTACTTTTTATATCAAAAGTTTGAGAGCAATGGATATCTAGTTCATAATCTATAACATACATGGTCCAGTGAGAAAAGAAATCAATGGCAAATTTCATTATTTGATACATACATATATACATACATATATACATACATACATATATATTGAGCTGCCACATTAGCTCCATGATACCCCTGCCCCCCATGTTGGAGCTTGCGTGACGCCCTAGAAGAAAATGAAACTGGTCAGCCCCCAAGGGTTTGGTTAAGATGTCAGTAAGCTGAGACTTGGTAGAGATATGACATTATTGAATAACTTTGCTTTGGACATGCTCTCTTACAAAATGACAATCTAGATCAATGGGTTTGCTCCTCTTGTAAAAGACAATATTGATGGCGATGTGAGTGGCTGCTTGACTATCGAAAAAGAGCTGGACCTAATTAACAATAGTAACATAACCATTGCCATCACACAATACTTTGCCTCGGAAAAAGATCGAGAAACAAGTGTGTTGCTTCTTTGTTTTCTATGAATGGAGAGAGGAGTCTAGAATAGTAACATAACAGTTATGTGGAGATCATGCAAGAGGACAATATAGCCTAGTCAAAGCCACAATGGTCTCAAAGAATCAAATCAGATGAGGATGAAAAAAATATCCCTAATGTAATGCACAATCCACTTAGCAGCATGCATATATGTTCTTCTCTTGGGACTGTTAGGACTGAGGGTCTTACCCAAGAACCCAAGAGAGGGGTGAATTGGCCAATTGGGTCTAGTTTTAAAAACTTGAATTCTTAAAAGAGTTGAGCTAAAAAGCCTTTTTCCCAAAATGAAGTTAAGCCTTCTTGTTAGTTTCAAACAAGATGCAACGAAATAAGACAGGTGGCGTTTGATAAATCTAAAATTTCAGATATGAAAAGTTAAAAAGATATTAAAAGTGTCTGAAACCTGAAAAGAGGCATAAGTGCTTTTCTACTTTTTAGAGGATCTAAATAGATAATGTTGCTTGTGTTGGATCAATTGTGCAACATCTAAAATTGCTTTGTTTTGCTATTTTACCCCTAGAATAGGCTATTTTGTAATTATGAATGCAGTTAGCACTATTTCATATAAAATAATTTATCAAATTCAAAATAATATCAAAATTATACAAAAAATTAATAAAAATAATTAATCACTAAAAATATTAAAAAGTTAAAATTAATAAAAATTAAAATAATCAATAAAATTTAATTAATAAATAATTATTTAATTGTTAATAATATTGAAATAACACAAACAAAAATAATAAAATAAATAATAATTACTAAAAGTAATTAATAATTATAAATAACACAATAAAAAATAATAAAAATAATTAATCACTAATAAAAAATTATTAATATGATTAAAATTTAATCAAATTAAAATATTAATAAATATTTAATTATTTAATTATTATTAATACTGAAATAACACGAATAAAAATAGTAAAATAAATAATAATTGATAATAATTACTAAAAATAATTAGGTATTATAAATAACACAATAAAAATAATAAAACTTATTAATCACTACTAAAAACATTAATATGATTAAAATTTAATAAAATTAAAATAATTAATAAAATTAATTATTTATTTAATATTAAAATTTATGTCTCACTTCGTGAAGAAAGAATGATCGGGAAGACAGGGAGAGAGATAGATAGATAGATAGATATAGAGAGAGAGAGAAAGAGAGAGAGAGTCGCTGCTAGTTGCAATGGCGGTGGTGGGAAGCGGGAAGACATGGGAGAGAGAGAGAGAGAGAGAACCGCCGGCAGCGGTGGTGGTAAGCGGGAAGACAGGGAGAGAGAGAGAGAGAGAAAGTGAGCGGGAGAGAGAGAACTGCCGCTGCAGCGGCGGTGATGGGAAGCAGGAAGAGAGAGAGAGAGAGAGAGAGAATCACTTGCAATGGCGGTGACGGGAAGTGGGAAGACAAGGGAGAGAGAGAGAGAGAGGAGAAAACACGAAAATGACTAGGTTTTTTGGTTTGGGGTTAATGAGGGGTAGTGCGCATCATTTCTAAAATTTTGCAAGGGTAGTTTTGACTATGCACCGGCTCTGAAATGCATTTGAGCACACTAAGAGCCGACCCAAGGTCTAAAGTTTTCAGATACGAAAACAAATTTCAAATCAAGTTTAAGAGAAGAAACCAAAACGAGTATGAGGATTTGAAAAGCARCATTTTCAAATTTAGACGTCTAAAGAGTGCAATCAAACGCCCCCTTAGTCAATAGATTCAGTAGTAGTTAATCAAGAATGTATTCTCAATGATTAACTTTACTATTAAATATAAATATGCAGGTTCAAGACAATCAAACAATATGATAGATTAAGGTGCAAAGGTTAGCAATTAACCATAAATAAATAACCATAATAAGTATATAACTACTCGAAATAAATAATAGTTGAAAGTAAATGAGAAAATGAAATAAGCAAGTTCTATGTATTTAGAGGTTGTGCAGTTAAATAAAGAATGAACAGTGAATGTAAATAACTATAGAAAATACATGGCAATTGAAAGTAAATGAATTGCAATGTAAATGACAGATGCTCAAATGAGTGTAGTTGATCAAGAGAGAGGACTAGCTACAAATGGAATAGCTAAGAAATGGACCAGTTATTTCAAATCAATTCAAGATTCAAGCAGTCGTGAGCTTCTATTAGAATCTCAAGAACAACTAATAACTTAAATTTAAGGAAAATTTCCATTTTATTACCATAAACTTTGGGGGTAGTGTCAAGTTAGAACCCGAACTTTCAAAATGTCACTATAGTACCTAAACTTTCAAAAAATGTCAAATTGATCTCTGTCATTAACCAACTGTTGGTTATCTATTCAAAATGTCAAAACTACCCTTCAAAAGTAGATACTATTCATTGTCTCCTACCTTGAGACCAAACGGGTTGAGGTGTTTGAGATTCTAGACTAATGAAGTCATTATCTTCTACCTTTGGATGGTAGGCCCACCTTCCTGCTTCATTCGAAACGAATAGAGATGGTAGCTACCCCCTTCATCTCCCACCTCTCTCACTCTCTTTCTTCTCTTCTTCTTCTTCTTCTTCTTCTTCAACCTCTTTCTTCCCGATCATCGCTGCAACTTGTATGGCCTTGAGGCCTTCCTTCTGAGACATAATTCTTTTTTTATTATTATTTTAATTAAATTTAATTCCATTAAATTCGTGAACCGATGGTTGATGATTTTATTCTTTGATAGTTTACTCTAAAAAGCTGTTAGGCGAAAACCAAAGAGCTCAATGTTTCCTTCTATTCTACTCGAACTCCTGGGTTTCAGTTTCAGACTTGCTCCGAAGCATTTTTCCACCTCTTTTTTCTTGTCCTTTTGAAGAAAGAGCTTCATTTTTTCTTTCGGGATCGGCGTAATCAAACCATTACCCATCTTTGGTTGTATGGATTCCAATCTCTTTCAGTCCTTCTAGAATCATCAATAAGGTCAAATTAAAGCAAACCGTGGGGAATTACAGTCATCGGCAATTTTAGCGATTGCGGGAACTTGTCTCTTTCCCATTAAAAGCTTTACCCATTAGACCAGGCCTTTTCCTGCCATATCCTTCTCCCTTCCCAGAGTTCTCACACGACCCGGAAACAAAAATCAAACATCGAACCTGAGTTACGAAACCATACTAGATGCAGAAAATTAAGAGAACATGAGCTTGATACAAATTTTGAAACAAAATCTAGAGAACCCACTTCTAGGGTAATGAATTTAATGTATTATTCTATGTAAAAACAAACTTTCTATACAAATAATCGTGCAAACCCATTCAACAAATCACTTATTAGTGTTGATTGACATCGAGGTTTAATCTAAGACTTTAACCGAGAGCTCTAGCTCTTTGGAAGTAACCCACTTGTTGAGCTAATGAACTTCGTTGAAAAAACAAGGAACAGTTAATAAATACAAGAAGAAAAGAGGAATTTTCTGCACAAAATCTAATGGATTTTTGTAGCCCCTCTTGTGTAGCCCCATGAAGCAAAAATATCATAGCTCGAAAGCCACGATTTTGAGTTTACACCCACGTTTATCTTATAGGAGGTAACACCCTCAAGGTAAAGGATCCAGAACTTAAGACTCTTTAACTATTCTTGAGAATTCTTGCTCTCCTTAGTGACCTTGTCTGAGCCTCGCGCTTCAGACCTCGATCACCTTGTACCGACCTCATATTAACTTGATCGTCGGAGTCTCTGCCTTGGGTGCCAGGCAAAAGGCTGCCTTGAGCTTGGGGCATAGTGGTGAGCGAGTGTCTCCGGACCCTTTGGCCCTCGGCCCAGTCAGCCCTAATGGGGCCGACCCCTTAGAGTCTAGCAGTAGTTGACGTGCTAGTTAGCTGCCAAGGACCACATGACCCCCTAGCCGAAAGGGGAAAAGAATCAGCACGGTCTCGCGACCATCGCCGAGACCAAGAACAGCATCACCACCACTGAAGAGAGAATCCTCGGGACGATGGCGGGCAGTCCGACCATCACAACCCCCTCTCGAGGGCCATAGGTCGATGCCACACCTCTCCTTCACATGTCTCGGACCTCCGAGACCTTCTGAATGATAGGCGAGCCAGGAAGAATGGGCCTGCATCAGAGTATTTAGGACTCCTGGCTGCCCCACCAAGTTTGCAAGGACCAGGGCGGGGCCTAGGCACCCCTCAACCAGAAGATTGACGACCCTGCAAGCCCAGCTCGAGGCCGTTAAGGATGAGGTCTGTCAAGTCAAAGAAAGTTGAACAGTGGCCTCAGCTAGCCAAACCCATCCGAACGGGAGGATGGATGCCTTTACCTCGGACATCATCTCCGAGCCTCTGCCCCCACACTTCAAGGCACCAACGTTGGAGATGTACGATGGGGCCACCGACCCGGACGACCACCTGGAAAGTTTCAAGGCGCTCATGCTCCTTTATGGGTATTCTGATGCCTTGAAGGGAGTAGATAGCAGCTCCCTCGCGTTCACAGACGAGGACTTGAAGGGAGTCACAGTCCCCCATGATGACACGCTCATGATCTTGGTCATCGTAGCAAATTTCATGGTGAAGAGGATCTTAGTAGATAGCAGCTCCTTGACTGACATCCTCTTCCATGAAGCGTTTGAAAAGATGAAACTGGCGCCCGAGCACCTTCAACCAGTTGATGTCCCCCTCGTCGGCTTCTCCAGTAGTGTGGTTAGGCTAGAAGAAAGAATCACCCTACCTGTCACGGTAGGGATAGAGCCTCGGCAAGTGACGAGGATGAATGAGTTCTTAGTCGTAAGGATCGGCTCCCCCTACAATGCCATCATTAGGAGGCTGACCTTTCACATGCTTAAGACATCTTTATCCTCCTACCACTTCGCCCTCAAATTCCCCACCAAGCACAGCGTCGGAGTCATTCGGGGGGGAGATCAACAAGCAGCCCACTAGTGTTATTTGGCAGCACCGGAGGGTAAGAACAAAGAAACCTTACCACTCGAGGGCCTCGACCTCAGAGATGAACCAGTCAGCCAGGACCTCGTCTCGGTCCCCGTAAAGCCAAGCCCAACAAGACAGTCTGCATCGGGTCCAACCTTCCCTCGGAAAGCCTATCTGAGCTGGTAAGTTTCCTCAGAACTAATGTCAGTGTCTTTGCTTGGTCTATTGTTAACATGCCCAGAATTGACCCTTCATTCATTACGCACAAGCTAAGCATGGACTTGAGCTCTAGGCTAGTTCGATAGAGAGAGAGGAACTTTGCACCAGAGCGTTGGAAGCTATAGGAGGGGAAGTTGACAAGCTACTCAACGTCGGCTTCATCTGAGAGGTACACTACCCTAACTGGTTGTCAAATGTGGCAATGGTAAAGAAAGTTATTGGGAAATGGTGGATCTGTATTGACTTCACAGGCCTTAACCGAGCTTGCCCCAAAGACAATTTTCCTTTGTTGAGGATATACCACCTCATCCATGCCACTGTAGGGTATGAGCTACTCTATTTCATGGATGCCTTCTCTAGATACAGCCATATCAAGATGCACCCCGAGGATGAGGAGAAGACCTCATTCATCACTGAGCATGGCACTTATTACTACAAAGTTAGGCCCTTTAGCCTCAAGAATGTTGGGTCCACCTACCAGCACCTCGTCAATAGGGTTTTCAAGGACCAGATGGGGAGGAACATCAAAACGTACGTGGATGATATGGTGGTGAAAAGCCTAAACACCAACTAGCACACCTTGAACCTAGCCGAGACCTTTGACACTTTGCGAAGATTCAAGATGAAGCTCAATCCCAACTAGTGTGCCTTCGATGCCACCTCGGGCAAGTTCTTAGGCTTTGTTGTCACACAACGAGGCATAGAGACCAACCCGGAAAATATCCAAGCCATTCTGCATATGGCACCACCTCGGTCGGTTAAGGAGTCCCAATGACTCACCGGCTAAGTGGCCGCCCTCATCCGCTTCATTTCGAAATCGGCCAACCGCTACCTTCCTTTCTTTCAAATTATCAAGAAGTTGAAAGACTTTGAATGGACTGAAGAATGCCAACTAACCTTTGAAGAATTGAAGCAGTACCTCGCTTTATCTCCCATCCTCACTCAGTCGCTCCCAAAAGATGTCCTGTACTTGTACTTGTGAGCCGGGGACAAAGCCATCAGCTTAGTCCTTATCAAAGAAGATGGAGTGCAGAGGCTGATCTACTATGCCGGTAAGATCCTCTGCAATGCTGATACCCATTACCCTAAGGTGGAGAAGTTGGCCTTCGCCCTCATGGTCTCGGCCAGGAAGATCAGGCCGTACTTCCAAACCTACACAATTGCAGTCCTAACTAACCAACCTCTCAAAGCCGTCCTTGCCAAGCCGGAAGCCTAGGGGCAACTAATCAAGTGGGTTATTGAGCTATCTAAATTCGACCACCAGTACCAGCCGAGGCCTACAATCAAAGCATAGGCCTTAGTAGATTTTGTGATAGAGTGCAACTTTAGCTGACCCCTCGGATGAACTCCAGAAGAAGGGATAAAAGAAAAACCTCGGTCAGCCGAAGGAGCTCGACCAACCTGGAAACTATTCATCGATGGATCATCCAACTCCAAGGGAAGTGGAGCCGATCTCATATTCCTCGCCCCAGATGATGCCAAAGTGGAATATGCATTGAGGTTCGACATCTCAGCCTCCAACAACGAGGCCAAGTATGAAGCCCTCCTTGCCGGTTTGCAACTTGCAAAAGACCTCGACTCGCAACACATTAAGATCTTCAACGACACCCAACTAGTGGTGAACCAGTCAAAAGTGAGTACGAGGCCAAGGAACTGAGCATGGCCAAGTGCCTCGCCAAGGTGCAAGAATTAGCCTACCACTTCCAACACCTCTCCCTACGGCAAGCACTGTGGTCCGAGAACATGATGAAGGGATGAGAGATCCATCCCATGGACGCCCAAAGATTGCGGAATAAGGGGCGAATTTCAAAAATTTTTCTTTCCCTTCAACTGGGAATCATATTCTCTATTTAGAAAATCATATTTTCAATGATCATTCTTGAACCTTAAACTGAACCAGATCTGAACCAAAAGGAGTAGGTGAGAATTATACCTGATACGGAGAAGTAGAATCTCCCAACGAAGGTGTTCACGCCCAAGGAAGGATCCAAAGACTGCTCCCACTGAAGATGGC
>NW_010729351.1:268591-313016 GCF_000365185.1 Nelumbo nucifera | reverse complement strand
AAACATACCAAGGGAACATGAATCAAATATGCACCTTTATTCATTTACAATAAACTCATAAACTACATCATTCTGATTGAAGCTAAGGGCATACAAAACTGTCTAACACATGAGAGTCGACGCCCTATCCAAGTTAGCAAGCACCTCAGGTGTAGTCCTCGACCGCACCATTCGGGTGGAGAAATTAGCTCGATCATCCATTAAAGAAGCCTAAGTGCTTCTAGTATAGGCCGAAACATCATGGATAGATTCCATTGTCACCTACCTCATGACAGAGCAGCTACCCGACAACAGAAACAAGGCCAAACGAGTTCAACAACAAGCCGCGCACTACACCTTCCTTGAAGGGAAGCTATACTGAAGATCATTCACCTTACCCTACCTCTGATGCCTCCGTCAGGAGGAGGGTAGGAGGGTGAGTATGTTCTCCGAGAGATCCATGAAGGCATTTGTGGCAATCACCTCGAAGGCAAAGCCTTGGCCCAAAAAGCACTTAGGCAATGGCACTTTTGGCTGATAGTTCAGAAAGATGCAGTTGAGTTGGTGCGAAAATGTGACAAGTGCCAAAGATACTTAAACATCTCCCATCAGTCAGCCACAACCCTATCGTCCCTTAGTAGCCCTTAGCCCTTCACCAAGTAGGGAATGGACCTCCTCAGCCCCTTCCCTCAAGCCACATGAAACAGAAAGTACCTCGTCGTCGCAATTGACTACTTCACCAAATGGGCCGAAGCTGAGCCCTTGGCCACCATCACAGCTAGGATGATACAAAATTTCTTCTGGAAGAACATCATTTGCTGCTTTGGCCTCCCCTACATGCTGGTCAATGACAATGGGAAGCAGTTCGACAATGCGAGGTTCCGAGAATGGTGTGCCTCCCTTGGCATGAAGTAGCAATACACCTCGATAGGCTACCCTCAGACCAACGACTTAGTCTAGGTCACCAACCTAACCATCCTAGGACTTAAGACTAGACTGGACAGAGCCAAAGTCCTATGGGCTGACGAGCTGAGCAACGTCCTGTGGGCATACCGCACGACACCTTGGACAGCCACAGGAGAAATCGAATTCAACCTAACTTACAGCACCAAGGTCATCATCCCAATAGAGATCGGCCAGCCAATGCTTCGGACTGAGGCATAGAGCGAAGCCTAAAACAATGAAGAACTTAGAACCAATCTAGACCTGCTAGAGGAAGTCTAAGAACAATCGCAAGTAAGAGTAGCAACCTACCAGTAGAGGGTAGCTCGCTACTACAACTCAAGGGTAAAGGAAAGACACTACCGAAAAGGATACCTCATCCTCAAAAAGGTCATGGTGCCTGAGCCCAACGTAGGAAAGCTCAACCCTAATTGGGAGGGTCCATACAAAGTCAAGCTAGTCTTCGGCCCTAGCACCTTTAGGCTCGAACACTTGAATGGAAGACCAGCTCCTCGGACATGGAACTCGGAGAATCTCCGGATGTATTATCAATGAATGTAACTCTTATCGACTGAACAACGAATGCTAGTGCAAAGTTCCCTCCTACTCCGCTCAATATCTTAGTATCCCTCGACCACACAACCGGCCGATGCGTAGAACCCTCCACAAGGGCCTACGCTCGGACTTGACTATGGTCAGGACACATGGTTCCACGCAAACAAAATGATTCGCCTAGCCCTCGTGCTAAGGCAGAATAATAGGGACCTCAGCAGCAAGCGTTTGCTTGCATCCTCAGTCCACAACAAACAAACATACTAAAAATAACGTAAGTACCTCGCCAAGCAGGAAAGGCATGACTTCATCGGTCGAGTGCGCCTCGATAACGTTGGCCGCCCTCACGACCACCCTAGGGCGCGCTTATAAAGGTAAGCCAGGTCGACCAACAGTCACCCCTCACCCCGAGCACCACGGCGGCACCAGGCCACCCTGGCCCTTTGCCCCGAACACCTCGGTAGTACCAGGCCACCTCAGCCCCACACACTTAGCATGAAAAAGGTCAGGTAATAGCGCAGCCCCAAGCACCTCGGTGGCTCACCTTGGCCTCACCTAATTCATTCCTAAGGGGGCAAGGAGTAAGCCAGAAGAACTAACAACCCCTTACCCTCCCCGTTGAGGAAAGGAGCCTCGAGCACCTTAGTGGCACAACTCGGCCTTAGCTAATTCCCTCTAATTTCCTAAGCGAGCATCTAAGTTAGGGAGCACCCTCAGCTCGTCCACTTGAAAGTCTAGCACCAACTTTAGGAAGGCACTCTTAGTGTCTTTAATCCCTTCCAGATATGCCTCGGCCGCGTAGTCAGCAAGACACTTATGGTATTCCTCTGTTGTCTTCCAAACACGAACGACATCCCTGAAGTTTGCCTCGGCCTCTATGGCTTGCACCTCGGCCTCCGCTGCCCTCTTATGGGCCTCTAGCGCAACCCCGTCAAGGGGGGCACGGTCTAGCTCACACTTCTTCATATACTCTTAAAACCTGGTGACACGAGCCTTCTCTGCCTTAAAGTCATCCTCTAGCGTCTACCAGAGCTGCTTCTCCTCTCCAAGAGCCGAGAGGGCCTCATCTCGGCTACTCTCGGCCAAAGCCTCCTGTAGGCCCAGCTGCTCGTTCTTCTTCATGGCCTGGCCCAAGTGTTCGAAGAGGAGCCCAACTTGGTTCCCCAGACCAACAAAGTGCCGGAAAACCTACAATGAATATATCCCCATCAGTAAAAATGAAGACGAAATAAACAAGGAAGCAAAAAGCGAAGCCAAAACTCACCTCAGTTAGGTAGTCCACGCCCTGATCTCAGACGACGAGGGGATCCATGTTCACCATATCAAGACGATMCCCATGCGGGATCATCCCCTTCACTAAGGCTCTACCGACCCCCTCGGTACCGATAGAGTCCCCCTTACGAATGTTCCACCTAGGGCGGAACACCCGCATAAGGATCTCCCCCTCTTTGGCAGGATCTGATGCAGATGGCGGAGCAGATGAAGGCCTAGCGGACCCCTTCGCGGAATGACCCCTTAAATCAGTAGGGGCCTCCTTTCTCCTCTGACTACCCTCGGCAAGCCGGTTCGTCCTTGGCAGGCCTCTTCTTTTTGACCTCCTTTGGTCAAACCCCTTCAGCCGGTCTCTTTCCTCGGTCACCCCCGCTAGTGGGGACTTGAGGCCGAGGAGTTCTGTCGGTTGCAGTAGACACCACCTCGGCTGGTGTGGACATCCTCCCAGCAGGGGCAAGCGTCACCTCAATAGGCCCCGCGGGGTATGCCTCCCCAATGTTCCCTCCGTCGGAGCTCTCTTCTTCGCTAGAGCACTCTCCAATAGCAGTCTCTTGGTGTCCACAGGCATCTCTATAGAAAGATGAGGCAAAGTTAGTACCTTCAACAAAAAACAAAGGAAAACTGATGTGTCAAAAGCAAGCAACAAGGCTTCTCCTACCAAGGGGAGTGCTGCTGAGCCCTGCAAAGACCAAGGGATGCTCCACCTCCACTAGGGGCTTGGCCCAAAGCGTCCTCAACACAAGTAGATGGGCCACCGCGGCAGCTTCATCATTCAAGAGGGAAGGCTTGGACTTCACGGCAAACAGGCACATCTCTCCCTAGCCCGACTTGAATGACCAACCCTCGGGGCAGGAAACGAAGAAGACTTTACTCTTCTAGTTATGGACAGACGAGGGGTTGTCTATGGGTCAGTCTCTCTGAGGCTAGAAGTAGTAAACACCATTATCGTAAGGGTGTAACCTCGGCACGAACATGGCTCGGAATAGCTTCGACATCAAGTCATTGTCCCGAAGCTGAGACACCACTAGCATGGTTATAATGGTCCTTATGGCATTGGGGGCAAGTTGTCTAAGGGTGATTTCGTACCACTTCAACAGCACGAAAATTAGAGGATGAAGAGGGAATCTCAGGCCGAACTCTAAGAAATGCTGGTAGACACATATCTCCCCCTCCTCTAGTGTCCATGGCTAATCACAAATGTCGGGAACCTTAATTCTATAGAACTGAGGGGTGTAGTACCTCCTACCCAGGGACTTCACCTGGTCATGATCCAGGGTGCTATCATGTTCACTCCTCGAGCAGCATACTCAACCACCGTCCCCGGGCTGGGCTCGGGAACCAATTCTCCTCTACCACTAGGGAGGACCCTTCGGCCTCCCTTGGTGTCGTGGACGTGTTGCTCTCTCACGGTGAATCTTCAGCCCCTCAGCTACACTTGGCACCTCTGGTGGCAATCCTCTCCCTCAGCACCTCGACCTCCCGCCTCGGGGCTGGGATCTCAGCTATCGAGGAATCTTGATCAAAACTGGTGGGAAAAGGAGTCTGATAAGAGCTCATCCCCAAGAAATCTGGGAGCTCATAGCACTCAAGGCCAGAATCAGAGAAAGACATGGTGGTGAGGCATTTACCTAAGAAGAAGGAGACGAGGGCTGGGAAGTCCTAAAGAAAGCAAATAGCCGAGGGCTCTGGAAGCAAAGGTTACTCGAAGACAAGGGCATCTAGAAGCAAATGGTGAGAAAAATGTGACTAAGGCCCCTATTTAAAGAAAAATGGACAACCTAGATCACGCCTGATTCAGTAGCTGCACAACGACCACCTCTGCAGCCATATCCACCGACCGACACGTGTCGCTCGCCTCGGGAAGATGAAACAATGCCGAACAAACTAGTCGGTCTCTTCGCCACAACTTGCTGGTTCGCCCGACCACGCTGAACTAGAGAACGCGTGACCCGGCTCACACAGCTCCCATCTTCCCTACGGGTGAGGCTTCGTAACCCGTCGCGGACATAGCTCCCACTAGCTAGTCCGGGCGGCCGTGTCGTGCATGGTCCAAACCCACCATAAGCTCGTCTAATTCATAGGTCGCAGGCCGAACATGGCAGGTTATACCCAATAAGCGGCTAAGTCCCATGCTCAGACTTCCCAGTCACTCCCTCGGCATCCTCTAGCCAAGGCCGAGGACTCCACGGATCTACCGACACAATGACCAGAAAGAAAGGCAGGGGACAAGACTCCCTCTCATCCATCTCCAACATGAACAATAGCTAAGGCCGAGGCTCCCTAACGACGGAAGCCCTTGCAACACAACTCAAGGAAGAGAATGAAGGTCGAATTGATGCCACCGCAGGCCACATCATGCAAGTCCCCAATAAGCCAAAGCTGAGACCCTTATCAAGAACGTCCAACAGTGCCTCCCAATTCGGTCGACACACTCCTTCGGCCGAAGCCAGGGTCTTCAGCTCGAACCTCCACCATGGCCTTAGGAGTGGGGGGCAAATGATGTAGGTGCTTGTGGTCCGATCCAATAGGAAGCCAGCATGTGCTAGGTGGTGGCGTCCAGAGCAGACCCAATTAGTGTGCAGGTATGACAATACTCGGTGGGCTCTCCGGGACCAATGGTGCGGAGTCATCTAGCAGCCTTGGATGGCCGCCCTCCCCATGTACGGATTGCATCCAGACCGTTTGAGCTCGTCCACCCGCAGGCAACCTCAAGTATAAATAGGAGATAACCCCCTCAAGGTAAAGGATCCAGAACTTAAGACTCTTGAGCTATCCTTGAGAACTCTTGCTCTCCCTTGTGACCTCGTCTGAGCCTCGCGCTTCGCCTCAAGTTAGTACCGACCTCGTACTAACTTGACTATCAAAGTCTCTGCCTCGAGTACCAACTCAGGGCCTCTAATGTGTTCTCTCCACCCCTTGAAGGATCGACCTACCCACCCTCGGCCACCTCAGACCTCGAGTAGGTTGGTCTCACCTCGGTTTAGGAGCAAAATTACTGTGTTGACCTCGGCCTATTCCGAGCATCAACACTCTGCATCAATAACAGAATCTTTGTCAACTCGTTGCTCTTCGTTACTGCTGCTTGTGCCTTTTGATCTCTAAATAGATGGCAGATGCCCCAAAGTATCAGAATGGCATTCTCAATTGTCGCAATCGACACTTTAAGCATCTTCTGTACAATCATGGCTACACATGTCGGATCTTCGCATATCTCCATACGGCATTCCGAGCACGTCGAAACCATATCTAGTATATGTTTGGCATCGATGCTATAGAGAAAATGGTGCTGTTGATGTGTGGGTTGGAAGCACCGTTTTCTGAGAAAACGGTATAGAAAATGGTATCTTTTTTTTTTGTTCGGAATCGTTGCTTCCAGGTAGGACATTTCTTGGAGCAACAATAACTTTTTCTGTTTGGTACCAATGCTCCAAGAAACATTTTCAGCACTAGTACCCATTATCCAGTGCGACATCACTGCCACCTCACATCCCTATTGGCAGCAATGAGCTACAGCTCCAGGAAACGCCAAATTCGGCGTTGCTCCAAGCCATGACTTTCCAATTTTCAAAGCATGGCTTGGAGTACCGTTTTTTATGGAAAAACGATTCCAAACAAATGCTCGTTTCTTGGAACACCATTTTTTCGACGTAACGCTAATGTGACGCCGTTTTCTAGAGCAACAGTAACAATGCCAAACAAACGCTTTATGAATGGATGTGCTATCTTGAGTGCTTCACTCAAAATTGCATTTCCAAGAGTTGCATGGAATTAAGTTTCAGAGTGGGTGCAAACTAAACCGCCTAATATTTGCATATGATATATTAATTTGTAGTGCAAATATTTTTGCTAATTAAGGTCAACAAAATTAAGAATTGCTTGATTCAATTGGGGAATGGTCAGGATAGTAGGTAAATTTTGAGAAATAAAAACAGTACTCAAAGGAGGCTTAGGTGATGTTAATGGATTTTTTGGGGTGTGAAATATATGGGAGAGAAAGAAAAATATATCTAGATGGGTACCTTCTAACAATTAGGTTACAAAAGAATCAATGGACAGCAAATTGTTGATAAGTAAAGTCCTAATTGCAATGGTGAAAGGCACTTTATTTCTCTCATTCAGGTAGAGTGGTTCTTCTTAGAAGAACTTTCATATTTTATGGCTACAAAGTTGTTCATAAATTAAGAAACCCAATTAAGCTTTGGAGAGGAACTTTTGGTGGGGTAATAAAGAACAAAAGAAAACAATTCTGTTAAGCAGGTGGAAAACCATAATGAGATCAAAGGAGGAAGGACGTTTAGGAGTTTGGGATGTTTCCCTCCAAGAACAAGACAATGATAATGAAATTGTGATTGTGTTTCATTACTTCTTAGCAAAGCTTGTAGACTCAAATTCTCAGAGCTAAATACCTTAAGGACGGGACCACGACGTTAAAAGTTAGGAATTGTATCTCAACTTCAAGCACGTAGGACATTATATTGAACTGTAGGACAAACATTATAAGAGGAGCTAGATGGTGGGTAGGCAATTATTGCAGCATAGACACTTTTGTTGACCCTTGGATCGATCTAGGATTCATTTCAAGTGATGAAAGCTTAGATCTAATTAATAAAGGATAACACAAGAAAGTAGTAGACTTAGCTTCATTGATAGAGACAACAAATGATGAAAGGAGAATGAGGGTGCCACTATGATATGGAAAAGATATGATATCTGAAATCATAAATGCATGGTAACAAATAAGGGTTTTTTTTATTAAAATTCATGAGTGGTTTTTGATTGGTCAAAACTCTTTTCATACCATATATTTCTCTCATTTACATATCTACAAAATGCACTCCTGATTTAGGCCAAGTTAGTTGACACAACCCAGTGCTTATTTGGCATTATTACAATGATGTGGGGCTCACATGGGAATTGGCTTAGTAGTTGATCAACTTGGGAAGATCCTGGAGCTTTCAATCCACCTTAAGATATACTCTTTGTGTGGTTGAGTTTGCTATTGGACAAGACTTATTTGACTTTCATACATTTGTGGATAATAAGGTTATTTTTATTATTTTGCATGTTTAGGGGGGATTGTTTGGCTTTATGTTTGTAATTGTTTAGGACAATYTAGTCTAATCTATATTTTTTTGTAAGTTGCTTGTTAGGCAAGCTAACTTAGGGGGCAAGCTTCTTCTTTTGGAAACTTCTTTCTTATTAAGCTTATGAGGCTCATTTGAAGAAAAGTTTGACTAATGACCAAGAAAAATTCTCTACAGAATTTGGTGTCATTTCCCTCACCCTTAGGTGTGATTGCTTAAGGTTTTCATCTTATTCCCATCTTTTCTTTTCTTTATTTTCGTAATTCTTTTTTTTGTGTTACACATCAGTTTTAGTTGCAAGAATAGTACTAAATCACAAAGGTCCTACATTAGTTTAGTATTAGAGCAAGGATTAACACTATAACAACTCCTAGTGGAAAGGACATTAAAGGGAGATTGACTAATAGGCAATGTGATGATTTCGTTTACATGATCATGAAAAGGGTTAATGCAATGGAAGCTCAAGTCAAGGACTCATAACAAAGTTCTCGAAAACCACAAGTTAATGTTGCAAGTACCTCTAAAGAGACTTCTTATAGTGCCCCAAGGAGTGGTGGGGAACCCATGGCTAAAACTGAAACAAGATGATTCCTCCGATCAATTTATTAGTTTTAGTTTATGATGATCAAGATGATCCCTTTGATCAACATAACAATTAAAAGCAAGGAAGTATGTCAATGGTGTAGCATATAAACAAGTTTGAATAGATAAAAGTTCCATGTAAAGGATTTGAAGATCCAAGCCAAATACTTTTACATTTCAAATTTGGATTAAGGACTGATATAAGGAATTAGATGGTTGATCATCATTTTTATGATGTGAATTAAGCCTTTCAAATAGCCTTGAAATTAAGAAGAAAATGCAAGAACCTCCTATTAAGAAATTTCCTTGTCCAACTAGAGATATAGCAACTAGAAGACATGTTGATTTGTCTAAAACCATGTGGCCAACACCTACATATGGCACTGCTAATTGGCCAAATGGTTCTAGACTTAATAATCCATATAATCTTAAAGGAAAGGCACCTATATGGTTAGCCTAAAGGAGATAAGAGGTCATTTTATTTTCATTGCCAAGGACATGGCTATGTGGCTTATGAGTCTCTTACAAGAAAGGCTTTGAATGTGGCTATTGAGCTAAATGAAAAGAGGCATGAACCACAAGTGTCACACCCTGAACTTAAGTCAAGGCATGACAACCCGTATGTTCAAAGAACATGCAAGGCTATCCTGCTTAATATCACAATGAAAGATTATGGAAAAAATGTTAAATACCTAAAAAATAAAGATATCTGAACTTATTGAATTATCATCACATCAAACATACCAGTAAACCTCATGTTGATAAAAGGGATTAAAAATCCTATTCAACTAATGATTAACTTCAAAGAAGGTTCTATTAAAACATGAACAAAAAAAAAGAGTAATTAAGCAAATAATTGGTGAGATCTAAATCCTGATTTCAAGTCCAACGTGCTAGCGGAATAAATTTTCTATTCTTCCCCCACCCAAGCAAACTAAAAAAGCTACTCCTTGGGATCTGAAAATGTTGAAAGAAAATGAATGAATACACTACTCAGTAATTGACAATCCATCCCACCGATCAGACCAAACCAATGTAAAAAATCATTATATAATAATTAATATCTATAAAAAATTCTTTTGTCAGAAACTCACATAATACCTTTTTATTAGAGGAAATAATAACTCAAATAGTTACAAAACAGAACTTATATATTGAAAAAAAAAACAGTGAGAAACACAATGTAGAATGCGTAACAGATATCACATAACAAATATAAAGAGTCGACTACTACCACTCTAACCCTAGCT
This sequence comes from Nelumbo nucifera, assembly GCF_000365185.1. The sequence goes on along the minus strand of NW_010729351.1, from coordinate 303,355 downwards.
GTAGGGTCTAGGACCACAGAGGGATTCTAGCTTTGTTTTGTGGAAGTATTCAAAGATTGAACATGAGAAAGGTCTTGTTGGCACCCATAAGTCCAACTATGATAGTGCATTGAAATTCTCATGTGGTATATTTGAGGAGAGGACATAGGTTGGGAGAACCAAAGCACTATAAATGCTTGGTGTTCTTGTATTTTCTATTCTTTCATTTTACTTGTGATTATTTATTACACCTTGTTATTTATCTTGCAACACAACACTTACACTCACACGCATACTCATTCATCAAAATAGGGAGACCTTAAATGAAGAATCGATTAAAGGACCCAATTCATAAACTCAAATCCAAATTTTGGCCAAGATCAAGAAGCTGTAACAACAAATTAAGTTGTGTTATTGCCATGGTTAGCTTAGTTTATACCTAAAAGTTACAACTTTCTAGTCTTGGTCTACCTCTTCATTGATTCCATACATGACAAATCCAAGCATGCTTTAATTAATCGATACAAATCAATCGGAGGAAGCGAAACAAGCAAATAATTTGTTCATGAAAGTTTATGATGRCCATGTTTCAGGCTCGCTTGAGGAGACAAATAAAAGCATGTTTTCAGGCTTCGCAAGAAAGAGATTTACATGACATAGTATCAGAAGTATCAAAACCAACAGCACATAAGGTTGCAAATAGATCGGATTAGATTTAAATCAGGGTATATTCGAATCCAATCCGATAATATAAATCTTATATCCAATTTGACCCGATGATCTGATCAGATCTCTCAAAAGTTAATTCAAATTTGAATCCATTAAGGATATCTAATATCCAAATCTGATCCAATCTGATTTAATTTCTACAGATTTTAACAGATTATTAAAAGGAAAAAGCATAACTTTTTTTCAAACCCCAAAATTTAATCCAGGTAGAGGAGTGACCACCTTAACATTTTATTAATATCAATCATTATAATGAAAAGATATAGGAGAGGACGTAGCCCACCTTGTTGGAAAAAGCAAAACAACCTATATAAATAAAAACAAAAAATACAAGTATTTTTTTACTATTTTTATCATACATATATACATGTCTTTTTATAAAAAATACAAAAGTGTAATATAAACACATTTATTAATATAAAAGTGTTTATTAATAAATAAAATGTGTTTATTAATAAATAAAATATATTTTATTAATGGGAAAATCTATGACCCAAAAAAGATATGATATGGAAAGAGTTTTGACCAATCAAAACCCACCCATGAATTTTGATAAATAACACCTTATTTGCTCCCACGTTTGTAATTTCAAATTATTGGTCAGTTATTTTTCCCATATCATAGTYGAACCCTTTATTAGTAAATAAAATATTAGGATCATACCGAATTCTTCAAAATTAGGTAAGGGGTGATCTAAATTCTAATCGGATCATATTATTTGATCTGATCCGATCCAAATACCGATAAAGGATATACAGATCCAACAAAATAGTATTGGATCCAAATTCAGATCGAAACATATCCATTTGCAGCCCTATCATCATGACACTCTTGCGTAATCATGAAATAATTTCATAATTCACTTGGAGGGAAAAAGACATGATTTCAAGTCCTCTTCCAGAAAGAAATTTACATAACACGATATCACCAAAGTATCTAAATCAACAATGCCACAACGTCCAGATGATCCGAATCTGACCCGACACCTAGTTAAAGATAACCCGAATCTAGGCCTATAGATTGAATTAATGCAGCCCAATTCATTTACATTCCTATATGCATAATATCAAGTGAATCATCATCGTCATCATCATCATATAAGCCTTCTCCCAATTATATGAGAGTACATGAATCCTGTTTGGCATCAAATGAATATATTGATTATTTTTTTAGTGTACAGGGGGAGGGGAGTTTGGGAATCCGTTTCAATAAGCTTCTTCTTTCGAGTTTTGGACTGTCAGGAAATAAATGAGCTTAAAAGTGTTTGGAGTGCTTGTTGATAGAAAACATATTAATACAAAGCCAAAATACTTTGAAGAACAAAGTCTATGGGGGTATCAATTTGCTATTGTGGATATTCTGTAGATTACTTGGTTCTAAAATGTGCCACACCCATTGGGGGTTCTTTTAGTTTTAGGAGGTGTGGCTAAGGGTGTCAATGGACTGGMTTTGGATTGGACCCGTCTAGTCCAAAATCAATTTGAATGGATTGGACGGACCAACAAGATATATTGGATTGGACCTGGTCCATCCGTAACAAATTTATATTGGATTGGGTTGGATTAAGTCAATATCTAATCCATTGATATAAGATAAGAATATATGTATCAATAGATCAAGGTAGGTTGAAATCAATCTAAATCAAAATGAATTTGAACAGATTGGACGGTACAAACATTAAATTGAATCGGTCCAAATTAGTCCAAAACATTCATTAGATCGGATTGGACCTGGTCCATATGGTTTTGAAATGCAAAATATCAAACTTTTTCTTCCACACCAAACTCTTGTGGATTGGTCCACACTGCTGTAAATTGATTGATTACTGTAATAAATGATTGAAATATTATTTAAAATTTAGTTAACAATATATCCACACCACAGTGCAGAATGCTTTATGTATGATGGTTAAAACTTCAAACAATGTGATTTTAACCACACTACAGTGGGGTCCAGTAATTATTCATGGTAGGTCCCAAGGTTCAAAATATCGATACGTTGGTATGGGTGTATTGGACAAATCGATACAGCATTTTAATGTTTTTTTTTTATTTTTTTTTTGCAATTGGTTCAGGGGAGCTGGTTTAGGCCTCTTCCACACTCTGAACCGATCAGACCCCCGATACACCCACTGTAGGGGCGTATCAGAGGGATCCCAGAACGATACATATCGGCCGATACGGGCCAATATATGTCGATACTTTGAACCTTGGTAGGTCCCTTAAGTATCTACATTATTTCTCATGTTGAAGACATAGAACCCACCATAATCAGCAGGTTTAGATGAATTTCAACTTTTTTTTTTCTTTTTGTGGAATTGCAAGAACGACTCTTACAATTTCTAGGCCTTTGAATTTCTATTGGACTTTCCTTTCTAATGGGTGATCATATACTTAGCCTTGTTATCCCCTTGGCTCCGTTCGATTTCAGTGCACATCTGACCCAAACACAAATTTTGCACGAAGTTTAGTTTTTTTATGTTTGTTTGTTTGTAAATGTAACTATGATTTGCGCTATTCTTCAAACAAAATTTATACTTATTCTCTCATTTACATTAGTTTGGAATGCAGATTTTGCACCACCTCAATTCTCTCACATAAAGTGAGGATCATATAATCTTGCTTCCTATCATATTCCTAAACAAATAACCCTCCTTTTGTTCTTGGGGTTTTTATGATTCAGACCATCCCTAGGAAATCCTAGTTCCACCTAAGGGTAAAGTGAATTCTACCCGTGGATTAATGTCAAATTCACATGCAAGATGTGGTTTATAAGAGGGGAGGTACTAATAGACTATGAGGGAGATGCAAAAAAGATTTCTGAGGGAGAGTACAGTCCAAAAATCCATTTATTTTCTTCTCCATATAAAGTGGGAATTACATTATTTTACTTATTACAAACAAATAAAACAAGGCCAAATCTAAAAGAAAGGTAAACCAGATTTTATACAACCTATTTGCACTCTCATACATTTAGATCAGATTGCACTGCAATCAAACCGACCATTGAGTGGACCAAAAATCCCTAATTTCTTATCTACTTCTATCTCCAAGTGACACCCAAACGCGTAAAGATAGATGATCATCATCTAGTTTATCCCTTAAATGGACCCTGATTTTTAACCCAGTTTATGTCCAACTAAGGCCCATCTAATGGTCGGCCCCGATTCCTCAAATTGTGACACACGTGGTAGAGCCCAGACAGGTTCAGAACTCCAGGCCCAAGAAATCGCCAAGCTCTAGAACATATAAACATGGAGGTATATGCTGTCTAGATAAAACCCAACTGACCCATCAAAAGAAAAAGCTCCAGTTGTCTCTGCCTTGAGGAAAATTAATCACTTAAGCGAAAGATAACATAAATAGAAAATGAAAATATGTGAAAGCACATAAGACATGGAGTTGATGTAGATAAAGACACTATAAACATGAGTATTCCAAACGGATCCTTATGAGATGATCAGCAATCTAGAATTGTCATTTGAAGATCAAAGAATTCTGCATTAGCAATTCTTTAACTTTTTCCAGAAAAAAAATCATATTTTTTAGGATTAGAGACTTGCAATAATTGGATTGATTTCTACCATGCAAGGTAGACATGACAATCCAGACTATTGATCTGTTAGGCTATGTTTGGTTTGAAGAAAACAGTAGGAAAAGAAAGTGAAAAATAAGAAAAACTTTAAAAAACCTTATATAGATTTCCTTGCCTTTCCCTTCATTTTCCTATTTTTTCCTTCAAACTAAATACAGCCTTAAGTTTGGACTCTCCTCAAGAAAGAAAAAACAAGAAGTCAGCAACAAAGGGAACCGTGTGTGGAACAACATCAAAGTAATATTGTTTGAGAGAGAGAGATTTTGGTATTTCTGTGGGGGCAGCGTATCTATACAACTCGGAACTCGGGCCCTTAAACAGCTGTAATCCCCTTTGCTACAACTCTAGGGTAGCAATCTTTCCCCATGTCCACTCTCAACACTACTCTTTGTAACAATGACCGCATTTTCCTACGCAAAATCTTGCTTCAATTATTTATTACATAATCATGCAAGATGTTGTATGGCCATGTAACAAATGAACATGTCTTTATTTTGCATCTATATATATTTTTTGGTATTACAGGGCAATCGAGGATGGGGCAGACCAGGATGCACATAGGGCCCACCGTAGGGGCGTCAATTGGACTGGATGTGGTCGAATCCGATCCAGTTCAATGTGAATTTATTACAAATGGATAAGTTCAATCTAATTTAATGAATATTTTGAATTATTTTAGATCAGTCCAATTTAATGTTTGAATTGTTTGAATTCAAATTTGGTCCATTGATACTTATATTCTTATCTTATATGGTTATATCAATAGATCAGATATTGGCTTAATCTAATCAAATCCAATATAAATTTATTATAGACCGATCAGGTCCAATCCAATCTAATAAATATTTTAGACCGAATTGATTGTCTTGTTAGTCCATCCAATCCATCCAAATTGATTTTGGACTAGATGGGGTCTAATCTAAAACTGGTCCATTGACATCCTTAGGCCCACGGGCCATATGAATGAGAACCTATGGATTGTTGGTCCATCCAATCCATTCATATTAATTTTGGACTAGATGGGGTCCAGTCTAAAACTGGTCCATTGACATCCTTAGGCCCACGGGCCATATGAATGAGAGCCTAAGGTTCAGCGGGTGTGATTTCATGCCTCGTAATTGGATAGGATTCCAAGTGACCATCTGGACTACTAAGTCATTTGGCAAACATAACTTCATTTGGGAAAAGAAGTAAACTCTAAACGAAAACGAAATCGTTTTAACCGTCAGTTCTTGGGCCAAAAAATCCAACCGTCCAATCCAAACCTGGTCAGACAATTTCGAAGTTCAAAACCAACCCAAACCTGTGACCAATTCCCAAGTCAATTGATTCGACCATCCAATTCGGGTTTTCAAAACCATGGATCAAATCACAAAAACTATCATTTAACCAGGACCCAAAATGTTATTAAATCACCAAATCACCTGTTCAAACCATCCAAGCAATCAAAATCTTGGGACACCGGTTTCAACCTGATTGATCAAGGTGGAAATTATTTGACCCATCAGCAATCACTTCTAATTGTAAGTTGCGTACTTGATTAGAAATGGGGTCCGATTAGTGGGCACTCAGACAATTATACGAGGGCGAACTTTTGTAAACTTTAGACATCTATTCAATTCAATGCAGTTCAATCACCTGACAAAAGAACCAATTATATATATACCAGCTCGGCCAAAACCCTTATGTTTTCTGTGGCTGTACTACTGGTTAACCCACCAGCTGTTCCTCAAATGATCTACCTAAAGTCACATTTCAAATCATGGTTTTCAAAATCGGATGAGATAGGATGGTCGGACCAGAAAAATTGGGAACCAATTAGGTGATTGGTTCTATTTTTTTTAAACCAGAATTTTGCCAAAAATATATTGATTTGGTGAATAAATCACGATTTGGGCGGTTGAACCATTCGAACCATTCAATGATTTTGACTGTTTTTTAATTTTTTAATTTTTTAAATTTTTTTGTCAGAACAAACCGTCTGTTCAGTTTGAACAGTCGGACCGTTCGACCTGAAAACCAGACCTTTGACCGGTTTGTTGTTCGATTCAATTTTAAAAACCTTACTTGAAATAATTCGGTCCCTGTTGGAGACTTCTAGTTATCAACTTCTCATTGGCCCATTAAGAATATTGCAAAGAAACTCTTCCAACATTTCGATTCCTTCTCTATTTTTTATGTTAAAAGGGTAGGGAATAGAGTGAGTGGCTCACACTGCAAAATTTTCTCTTTCTTTGAACAGTTGTATGAGCTGGTTTGATTGTCCTCCCCCATTGTACTACTTTTGTCCTTCTGGGGAACTTGTATCAGTGTAACCACCCTGTTTTTTCTTGATGAATGGAAGAAGTTGTACCTGTTATCCCCATTGAATTGGACCACTGCTGCAGGAGTTTTAGGGCCTATTTGGGAGTGCTTCAGCATGCATTGAGTTTTATTGATTGAACTGTTTTAAAGAAGCTGCCAAAACTATCCTTTTTTAATTTCAAACTTTACTTTAGGCGGAGAGGTGGTCAACTTAAAAATTTATTAATGCCAAATATAGAGACTCTCAAGACCTCGCTAAAACCAAGGTTCAAAATATTGATATGCCCGATATGCCCATAAGGGGGTTGGTTTAGGGCTCCTCCACCCCCTGAACCGGTCAGACCCCCAATAGGAGTGTATCGAAGGGGTCCCAGAACGATATGTATCGGCCGATACGAGCCGATACATATTGATACTTTGAATCTTGGCTAAAATTCAAACCCCAAACCCTACAAACAAGATCATACAAATCTTGGACGAAGAAGACTTGTGCCATCATAAAAGACCCTGAGAGAGGATAAGAGAGAAACAATTTTATGATAAACAATGTAAATACTAGCTTCACCATAAAGTTAATTTTTCAGCTCAATGCGTTTTTTGGTTTTCTGGGTTTTTCACCGAACATAGTTTCATGGCTTTCTGTGAAGCCACAGCATGAAAGCCCTCCCAGATAGGCACTTATTCTGTATCACAGAACTTCAAACATTAGGCTTCATTTTCATCGTTACATGGTTAAGAGGATGTTTGGTATCATGGGCGTTTTTTCTGAAAAACAGTGCCACGTTGGATCTATGTAGGCGATTTTACACCGCCTATATTACTGTTTGGTTCAGGCGATTTTTGAAAAAACGGTGAAAATGGGCATGCATCGTAAATCGCATCTCCCATTGCATGAAACTTCAAATTTGATGTTTCATGCATCGGCGAACTGTTGCTTCCAACGACTATATGATGCAGTGCTTACGTATATCCATCATATGGAGTAATGATTGCACATACATGAAAAACGGTGATGAAAATCACCTTATCAAACCAAACAACATTAGTGTTGCTTACTGCCTATGTGGCAGAAACACTATCAAGTATATGAAAATGTTTATTTGTAAAAAACAGGTTTAACAAGTGTGAATGTTTTTTTTTTTTTTTTTGAAAATTGGTCCCAAAAAACATCCACACTTCCAAACACCATCTAAATGATCTAAAACTCGTTGGTTGATTGTGTGATATATGGATAAAGCTCAAATTTATTGATTTTATTCTACTGGGAGATCTATTGGGCCTGGTCTGGTGAAAATAGGGCTGTAGATGGGTCTCAAGTGCCCATAACTCACTATGGTTCCCCAGGTTTCAAGGATCAGGAACCAACATAGAATATGTGACTCCTTCCAGTTTACAAGCAACAAATAAACCTTCTAACTCTAATTCTAACTTTCCAAAAACATAAAATTCAACCAAAATCATACTCCTAAGCTAGTAAGCTACCCTTGTTTTAAATGTTAGCTCTACGTTATAAAGAAGAATTTTATTATAGAATCAAGGGTAATTTAGGAATAAAACATGTAACCGACTTTTCAAGTTCAAAAATGGAGAAATTAAGTAGATTAGTGTAGGACCTGTATGCAGTTATTAACACAACCCATTTTTGTTTAGGTCCAAAAATAGGGTTGGCTCAGCCAGCTCTCCTCTATGTCGTCTTGGTCGATTTTTGGTATACAAATTTTTTGGTCCTTTTATCAATAAAAGAAAGAATAAAAACTTAAATTCAAATATGATTTATCATCAGGCCCAAATTGAGCCTGATCACTCTGTGAAGAGTAAGACGATGTTTTTGATGTGGCAGATGTTTATGTTTTTAAAAGTAAAACCAAATTGTTGAATAACCCAGATGTCCAAAATAAGATAGATATAGCTAATTTTTGTTTTCCACATTGGTCGCAGGAAAATTGTGATCATCTCCAAAAATTCCATTTTGCTATTCAGAAAGAAACACCAAATACATTTTTTTTTTGTTTTTTTCATTTCTATCCCGATATTAATTTTACACAAATTTAGGGATCAGGAGTCTAGGCCAAATCATGAACCATACCCATGTTTCAAGCTGATCTTTTGACTCTTAGTGGTGTTTGATATTGTTTCAAGCTGATTCCTTTAAGCCTTATTTTTATTTTTATTTTTTTATTTTTTTATTTTTGGGTGGGCAGGATTTAATCCCAAACTTCTACTACAACCAGCCAGAAACCCTATCAAATATAACCTCTCAGCTTGGATCATAGAGTTTCAGGACCATTGGGAACAAAGGAAGATATACATATATATATATATATATATATATATATATATATATATATATATATNGGGTGGGCAGGATTTAATCCCAAACTTCTACTACAACCAGCCAGAAACCCTATCAAATATAACCTCTCAGCTTGGATCATAGAGTTTCAGGACCAATATATATATATATAGATATACATATATATATATATATATATATATATATATATATATATATATATATATATTTTGCATAAAACATGTTCCATGGTAAAGGTGTCAATAGACCGGTTTCGGATTGGACCTGTCCAATCCAAAATCAATTTGGACGGATTGGACGGACCAAAAAGGCATATTGTATTGAACCAACCCAAAATATTTATTAGATTAGATTGGACCAGGTCCATTCATAATAAATTTATTGGGTTGGGCTAAATTAAGCCAATATCTAATCTATTGATATAAGATAAGAATATAAGTGTCAAATGAATTGGGTTTGATTTGAAACCAATCTAAATTAAAACGAATTTGAACAGATTGAACAGTCCAGACATTGAATTGGACCAGTCCAAAATATTCATTAGATTGAATTGGACCTGCTCCATTTGTAATGGACTCACATTGGACTGGATTGGATTAGACCAAATCCAGTCCAATTGACTCCCCTACTCAAAAGATTTATGTGTATGAAACACTAGCTGTTCACTTATGATTGGATACATAGGATTTTACACCATGTCACATGCGCCATACTTTCAAGTGTTTCAGCGCAATTCAACAACCTCTTATAGTCTCATTAAAGTATCGTTAGACTTGAATTCTTCTTGCCAAGATCCAACTATAATTGGCCCAAATAACATAGAGCCCACTTTAGCCAAGCCCCAACCACATAAAGTTGTTTCATGAGCTTGTAGCTAGTTAAGGTTTGTTTCATGAGCCCCAAGTGGGCTTCAATTACCTTGACACAACCTCATTGGAGCAATCTTTTTTAAGCCTTATTAGGAGCCAAGCGACTGTCTCAGGCATAAGGGTGCCAACGGACCGGTTTTGGACTGCACTTCGTTCAATCCAAAATCAATTTAAACGGATTGGACGGACCAAAAAGTCATATTAGATTAGATCAGTCCGGTCCAAAATATTTATTAGATTGGATTGGACCTGATCCATTCATAATAAATTTGTATTGGGCTGGGATAAATTAAGTCAATATCTGGTCTGTTGATATAAGATTAGGATATAGGTGTTAATGGACTGGGTTTGAGTTCAAACTAATCTAAATTAAAACAGATTTGAACAGATTGAACAGTCCAGAGAATTGAACCGATCCAAAATATTCATTGGATTGGATTGGACCTGGTCCATTTGTAATGGATTCACATTAGACTGGATCGGATTGGACAAAATCCAGTCCAATTGACACCCCTACACACGCACACTACAAAACAAAATGCTATTGTACTTCCATATCTTTCAGCAGTATAATTCATAATCTATTGAATTCTAGAAGGGAGAGCAAATAATCTCCAATTTTGTTTTACTTCACATCAGGGTTGATCTCCTGTGATTTTTACAGAAACCAGTTTGTTTGGGTGCTTGATTACTTCTAATCATCTGACAGTGATAATGAAGAGACTGCTAGTGTGAGTTTGTCTTACACCACCAACCACCACCAACCCAGATAAAAGAGGAAGGTTGCATCAGATTGGCAGATGGTACTCAAATTTCTGCCCAACTCTCATGATCAAAGATTCTCACTTTGTCTTTCTGAACTTATGCTAGGGCATTGTAGCACTGAATAGAAAGGGATGGCAAAGCATATTCATGCAGCCTACCCCATATATGGATTATGTTGTTGGAAAAACTGGGCAAAAGCTATTTAGGACCATCTTTAGAATATAAAGACAACATGTTCCCTGGTGCTCGTTCGAATCTGGTTTCTCCTTATGTGAGAAGATGAACAGAAACACATGTTAAAACATAAACATTTTTCATATATTTTGAAAAGGAAGTAAACTAGTTTATTGGCTGGTTCGGGCTCAGCCTACTAACTTTTTATAATGTTTTGGGTTCAGGTTTTGGGCCAGGCCCATTCAAATTTTGGTAAAAGACAAGATCAAGTCGAGCCCAGCTTATGTACAAGTCTAGGAATAAGGTATGATGGACTTAATACTCATATATTTTTAATTTTTTAGGCAATTCTCAATCTAGCTTGTGAGACAGGATCTGCTCCTCACACAGAGTGTCTCACACCGACCTCACAGACACATCCCATCATGCATTGGGAACATCTCCCATACTTATACGTTATTATTCATGGGAAATATTCCCAATGCATGATGAGATGTATCTGTAAGGTTGGTGTGAAGCGCCCTGTGTGAGGAGTAGATCCCGATTCCTGGCTGACAGGCTCATAGGCCCACTTGATGTGATGTAACACTGTCATGAGTTGGGTTTGGGCCGGATCATGATAGACGTGGTCTTCACCTGATAAGTGAATGTGCAGAATCAATTCCGAACCAGACCCTATAGGACCTGGACTCTTGGGTCTGAGCCGATGAGGCTTCATTGTGATTGATGATTATACTCTTAACTTATAATTTGATTATAAATCTACTTATTTATTTATTAAATTGATGCATTTGGATAGAGATGGAAATGGGGCGGATTCATGTAGGATTTTGTACATTCTAGACCCTATCTATCTTCCTAAACCTCTCAACCCATAGGCCACATCCTCCCCAAAACCTGTAGCGGGTTGGTTTTTCAGAGCCCAAACCCTCCCCACATTCTAATTTCCTATTATGTCATGTTATATATAGCATGAATAAACCTCAAAATTTCCAGTTATTTGATCAAGACATGTAAAAAATACATAAACTATCAATTATACTTCACATAAAATTCAAAATGTTGTTAAATTCAACACCTAATACATAAAGCTCATATGCCTTCGAACTAGGGGTGTCAATTGAATCGGATTTGGTCCAATATGAATCCATTACAGATGGAGCAGGTCCAATCCATTCCGATGAATACTTTGGACCATTTTGGACTGATTCAGTTCAATGTCTGCAATGTTCAATTTGTTCAAATTGGTTTAAATTTAGATTGGTTCTAACAAACCTGGTCCATTAACACCTTATTCTTATCTTCTATCAGCATAACAAATATTAGTTCAATCTGTCCCAATCCAATCCAATAAATACTTTGGACCATGTAGTTCGGACTGGTCCAATTCAATATGTCTTATTGGTCCATTCAATCCATCCAAATTGATTTTGATTTGGACGGGATCCAACCCAAAACGAGTACATTGACACCCTACTTCCAGCAATATATGGATTGGGGAGGGTCARGTTTAACCTAATACCATGGTTTTCAAAACCGGACAAGAACGGACGGTCGGACCAAAAAAACAAGGAACCGATCAAGTGACCAGTTCCGTTTTCCCCAAAAACCAGATTTCCCCCCAAAACTGTTGATTTTGGTCAGTGAACCGCTGAACTAGGCGATTAACCGTTCGAACCATTTGAACGGTTTTGACCATTTTTCATTTTTTATGAATTTTTTGAATTTTTTATTTTTCTGTCAGAACGGGCCAAGCATTCGGTTCTAATGGTYGGACCGTTCAACCCGGTAACCGAACCCCTGACCGGTTCGATCACTGGGTCGATTTTAAAAATCATGCCTAATATCATACCTTACCTGTGTACTCATACAAGTTGTAAAGTCCAAAAACCCGTCCCCTCCCCAAAATCCATCTTTCAAGCAAAAAAAAAAACACTCCATTGAGATAAATATCCATCAGGTAGGTTAGAAATTTCCATCCCTACATTTGAACATCATAATACCATAGTATTACAAATATATTATAAGAGAACAGGTATTTTTGTGAAGAGAAAGACTAATAGATATTAGACTGGGATACATACACAATTATAAATCTAACCAGTTTGTTGACCGACTCAAACAACTTATAACCAATCCCAACCCAATTATAAAGATACAAATAATGCAGACCCAAATCTTATATAATTGGGCTGGTTCGATTTGGATCTATCGGATCTGCCTGACCCATTGACAACCCTAGTGTGATAAATCTTGAAGAAATACAAATCACCTACTGTCTTGAAGGTCATGTTTGATTTGAAGGAAAAAGTAGGGAAAGGGAGATAAAGGTAAGGAAACCTTTAACAATTTCAAGGATTTGATGATTGGTTGATGCTTCAATCTACTTGATCGGTTTTGCTGCATTTGGCATTCTTTATTTTAAGGACTTGTCTCCTTTTTACTGTTTAAAATTCAATGTTCATGAGAGCATTTTGACTGCAAAAAGAAAATAAATCCTTAAAATAAGGGATGCCAAATGAGCCTAATTTTTCTTTTATGGTCGACAAAAACTGACGTACCCAACATTGTTGTGACATAGAAGAATGGAATTCAGAGATCAATTAGACTCGGGTCATTTGATGAATCAATTAGACCTGGCAATTGAGTTGGGTGGGTTGGGTCTAGACACATCGGGTTGATTTCATGTTGGGTTGAATTTCGGGTTGAGCTATTGAATGCTAATCCTACCCTAAATGTTCGGGTTAGGGTTAACCCATGGGTCAATTCGGGTCATCCCAAAAATAACTAAATTAAAAAAATAAAGAAAAACTACATGAAAAATGTCAAAATTAAAAGAATTAACCTTAAAATTCTAAATATAAAATAAAAAACCTAAACATCTAACAATTTAAAGAATAAATMATAATGAGTAAAGATTAAATAGAAAAAATTAAAGAGTAGAAACTTCTAGAAATGCATAAATAGTCCCAATTAGACTTGACAATTGGGTTAGCGGGTTGACCCAACCCAATTTTCTCCGGATCGGGTCATCCTCACATTTAGGTAACTAAATATGAGACCCTAACCCTATTTTTTCGGGTTGAGTTGAGTCAAGTTCACGAGTTGGGTTAATTTTTGCCAGGTCTATAATCAATACAACCAAGTCAAATTATATACCCCTTGCAACCAATATGACTTATTCCTCTCATTCATTCATTTATTCAAATTAGTTAAAATATATATTGTATCTCTTAATAAATTGTCGTGGGTTCAAATTTGAAAATTTTCAATCTATTGTGTTCAAAAGTTATTTTTAGTTCATTTTGTCAATAATATATAAAAATGTTCACAATATTATTTTAATTTAGTTACTAAATATAACTCACAAGATAATACTGAAATTCAACTTTAGATGAGCACGGATTAATTGAAAATGTTATAAAGCTGCCTTCTCAATTTTGGTTATAAATAAAGTTGGGGTCTTCACTAAGAGCCCGGATTTAGCCCCCGTGAACCCTCCAATGAGAGGCATGCATGTTGTCCTCTTTAGTGCTTGCTATTCTGTTACGTTAATAATGTTTGTTAAAGGTTGTTAAGTCGGTTCAACCGATTATGTTAAAACAAAACCCGAGCCTATACTCTCTTCCTCCCTCATTCGTTTAAAATCTATTTCCCTGGTTTCATTTTCACCGAGCCCTAGCTCAAGAGCAAGAGGCCACCAGCAACATTTCAACGAATCCGATGACGTGGAGTCAACCGGTGACAAGAACCAACCAGAAATAACATATGTTCTCCTCATTTTCCTTCCTAACCTATTATTCCTCTCCAATCTGATATTCTTCCTTTATACAGACTACCAGTGGCAATTTCTCTATTTCACTGACCTTCGATGGTGTGGAATCAACCGGCGACAAGTGTACACCGGCGGTAAGAATCCATCCATCCTCTTCTTCTAACAACAGACCACTGTCAAAAAATGGTGTGGATATTTTAAACTGAACCAATCTGTTATTCCACTCCATTTTGTGAGGTATCCATTTGTGATGGATTTTACTCTTAAGAAACATAGTGCTTGTAGGCTATTGTTGTACATAGAATATGATCGTCATTATCTTCCATTTTCTCTATTAATAAAATTGAATTTCCATATTATTAATGAAAATGTCTAGAGATCTGCCCTCTCTAATATGACAGATTATACTTCAAAACTTTGTCGTATATAAATATTTATTAAATAAGAGCATATTTATTTACTTGTATTTCTATCAACATATGATGCGTGTAAATTTAATTGTTAATTTTTGGAAGAAAACTTATGTTGAAATCAAAGTTTCCTAGTTTAGATGACTGAAACTTAAACTTATTCTTAAAAATCTAAAATATGAATTTTGAAACACCTAGAAAACCCCATATCTCTATCTGATATTCGTCTAGGAGTAGGAAGAAATTCTGATATTGGTCCAAGAGTAGGAAGAAAACTGATTTAATTCTCTATGTATTCTTTCCTTGCTTCAATATCTGCGTAAAAAATTTGTTCCTAGTAATTGAATTCTTAGCATTTTCAAATATGATTAGTCAACTCAATATTGACTTGGTGCAAGTCAAAGAATATATGTTATCTTCCAACATTTTTTCTTTTGTCTTAGCTAACTTTAACATAATGTGTGGTATCTTGGATATCTGATTTCTTCATTGTTACATGAAGGTTATAGTCATAGAAAAAAATTGAAATGGATACACAAGATGTAGAATGTATTAGGCTCTATAGTGAAGATGAAAATCTTGCAAATAAAATAAAGATTGTCATGTTGCACTTAAATTGCTATTTGATGATGAAACTAGTGATGGAACAAAATGCACTATAGAGCATATCTATTTTATAATGAATATGCTAGAAGAATTGGATTTAGTACTCAAAAGAGCAAGGAACATAAAACAAAAACTGGCTTAATAAGAGATATGCCATTTTGTTGTTCTGCTCAAGGTTATTGGGAAGACAGATAAAGAGGTAATGTGAAGTATTATCGTGACAACACAAGAACTGGATGTCATATACACATGCTTGTTGCTTTGAAAGAAAGTAGTCAATATTGCATTACACGGTTTGAAAAGGAACATAATCATAAGGTTGTAACTCCAAGCAAGACATATATGTTAAGGTCACAAAGGCGAATGAAAGTGGCCGAAATTACTCAGGCTGATCTTGCAGACTAGTCAAGTATAGGTCCAAAAGCCATTATGGAGTATATGGCCAATCAAGTTAGAGGAATTGAGAATCTGAGGTTTACTCATATTAATTATCATAATTACCTACATATAAAGAGATAGAATGATATGGAAAATGGAGGTGTAGGAGCTATTTTAAAATTTTTTGAAAATTATAGATGAAGAGCTTTTCATCCTTGCACTTCATACAACACCACAGATTAGATTACAAATACCTTTTGGGCTAATGCAAGAATTGTATTTGACTATCATTTTTTTGGGGATGTAGTTTGCTTTGACACCACCATCAGAACTAATCGAGATCAATGTCCATTTGCACCGTTTGTTGGTGTTAATCACCATAGACAAACAATTATATTTGGGGCTGCATTAATGTATGATGAAATTGTCAAATCATTTAATTGGGTTTTTGAATCATTCTCAAATGCAATGGGTGGAAAAAATCCAATAACGATCTTAATAAATCAATATGCAGCAACGGAAAAGGCCATACAATGTCTTCCTAGAGGTTAATCATCGCCTTTATATTTGGCACATTTATCAAAATGCAATTAAACACTTGTCACATGTTTTTTGTGTTTCCAAGACATTTGAGAAAGATTTTAACAAATTGATATATGTAAAAGGCTCTTGTGTGAAAGACAAATTAAGCAGCTTGAATGTTCAACTACTATGGTGTTGTATTTATATACACTATTGAGATTGTTACATTTGAATTCAAACTACAAAGAGATAGGAGATTACAACAGATAAGGTTATCTATAGAAGCAAGAAAATAGGGATGAGAACTGCCCAGCGTCTATCTAGAGTTCTGAATGGATTGGACTCTATTACCCCCTCTCAAGCAGATGGGGTTGAGGCACAACAGTTAGCTTGGATCGGAGCTCAACGAATCGAGGTGATGGCAGTGGCTGGGTGAGGATATTTGCCAATTGATTGCGAGTAGGAACAAATTGAACATCAATTACTTTTTGGGCAAGCTTTTCTCGAACAAAGTGAATGTCTAGTTCGATATGTTTAGTGTGGGAGTGGTGAACCGGATTCGAAGCAAGGAATTTGGCACCGAGATTGTCTATCCATATGGTGGGAGGAGAGGAGAGGAACACCCATCTCTTGAAGCAACATACGAAGCCATGTAACTTCAGTAGTGGTGGCAGCAAAGCTCCTATACTTAGACTCAGTGGAGGACCTTGACACTGTCGATTGCTTTTTAGAAGACCAGGAGATGAGGTTGGAGCCTAAGAACACACATTAATCACGTTGTGAAGGGTGATTGATAGGACAACTGGCCYAGTCAGCGTCTGAGAAGGCAGTGAGAATGTGAGAAGATGGACGATAAAGGAAGCCATGAGTGATAATCCCTTTAAGGTAATGCAAAATGCGTTTTGCAGCAGCCCAATGTTCATCTGTAGGTGCTTTAAGAAATTGACATATCTTGTTGACAGAGTAAGCTACGTCTGATCGGGTGAGTGTTACATATTACAAAGCACCAATAATATTCCAAAACTGTGTAGGGTCTAGTAATGGAGTGCCCAAGGATGGAATGAACCGAGTTGATGCTGCCATGGGAGACAAAACTGGTTTAGCTTCATGCAACTGAGTCCGTTGTAATAGATCCTGAATATACTTGTGCTGGCAGATGTGAATACCAGCACTACTTCTATGGACTTCTAAACCAAAAAAGTAATGTGCAGGACCCAAGTCTTTGAGTGCAAACTGGGTAGATAGTTGTTGAACGAGAGTAGAAATAGCAGTAGAGTTGGAACCTGTAAGCAAGATATCATCAACATAGACAAGTAGTAGTGTAACAGCACCTCCTGAGCGATAAAAGAAGAGAGAGGAGTCCACCTTGGACTCAACAAAGCCCAAAGAAAGGAGATAGTCTTGTAAGCATGTGAACCAGGCCCATGGGGTCTGTTTCAGCCCATAAAGAGAGCGATTCAACTTACAAACATATGTGGGATGCCAAGGATCTATAAAACCAGTAGGTTGCTTCATGAAGACTTCCTCTTGAAGAATTCCATGGAGGAAAGCATTGTTTACATCCAATTGGCGAATGGACCAGTTGGATGACACAGCAAGAGATAGGACAGTCCGAATAGTAGTAGGTTTTACCATGGGACTAAAAGTTTCATCATAGTCCAGACCTGCTTCCTATGAGTATCCTTTTGCTACTATGGTATTGTATTTATATACATTGTTGAGATTGTTACATTTGAATTCAAACTACAGAAAGATAGGAGATTACAACAAATAAGGTTATCTACAGATGCAAGAAAACAGGGATGAGAACTGCCCAACGTCTATCCAGAATTCTGGACGGATTGGACTCTATTAATATGATTATGAAAAAAATGGTGAAATTTTCACAACTTGAGAAGAAATGATTTATAATTATGATCTGAAAGAGAATACATGGTTAAAAGGATTGTTTGAAGTGAAAGAGAAGTGGGCATTGGTTTATGGGAGGAAGCGCTTTTCTACAAACATGAAAAACACTCAAAGGAGTGAAGGCATAAATAGTTTATCAAGTGGTTATTTGAAATCATCATTGAATATATCTCAATTCTTGGATCATTTTGAAAGAGTTGTGAAAGATAGATGCCAAAAAAAATTGGAGATGGATTTCAAGATAATCCAAAGCAAGCCCCATTTGAGCATACAAGTATCGATTATTCAATAAACCGCAAATGTTTATACTCCTACAATTTTCAGGAAATTTGAGAAAGAGTACCATAACTCCCTAATCTGTTTTGTAGACAAGAAAGTTGAGGTTGATGAAGGGATTAAGACCACTGTACCCATGTATGGCAAAAGGCATGAGCATGTTATAATATTTTCACAATTGAATATGTTAATCTCATGTAGTTGTAGAAATTTTGAGTTTGTTGGGTTGCTTTTTGGTCATGGGTTGAAAGTGCTTGCTAAAAATAGGATAATGCATCCTCCATCCCAATATATTTTTGAAACAATGGACAAGAAATGCAATAGATAGAACCACAATAGACTATCATGATTGTGCAATTAAGCTTGATCCTAACCGTGGGTATACTATGAGGGCAACTAATTGGTGAAAAATTCATGGGACATATTAAATCAGGCTGTAGAAGATAAAAAGGCTTACGAGTATGTATCAAATGGGTTTCAAAAGATTCGTATTAAAGCAGAGAAAGTAATGAAAGCTGAAGTTTCATGTGATACACAATTTGCTCATTCTATAAATATTGGAGAAAATTTGAATGTGTATAAACAACATGGTATTCAACTAGGATCATGTCAATTATTTGAGAATTTATAAAATGAGGGAAACAAAGAGGAAGTAGAAAATGTAGTATCATTTGATGATATCACAAACAAGGTAACGGGATTTGCAAAGAAGCGCAAGAGTGGTAAAAATGGTTGTCGTGGTGGTGGTGGTAGAATAAAGCAACATTTTGAGAAAAGAAAGAAAAGTAAAAAGAATTCTCAACCCCATCCACAAATTCCAACTAGTTTGACAATGAAAAGCTCAACCTTCAACTCATCTTCCTTTGATATTATATCAAATCACACATAATATTATTTAATTATTTTTCACTATTACAACTTTAGTTCTTGATCAAATTGTTTATCTTTTTTATATGCTTGTTTAATAGGAGTCATATGTTGTTGATCCATTCATGGCAAATACACTTGATCTTAATCAGTTTGCATGCCAACCATATGCAATGAATATTGACACCAGTGGATTGGCAAATGCTCTAGAACATAATCAGTTTGCTATTCATAAGCCAATAAGCATAATAGAGTTAATACATGCTTTAATATCATTAGGCACAATTGACAGCCAAATGAGGCAGGTGAAGCTTGCTTATTTTGCTAACAAGCTCGTAATCAGTTTGCTATATTCTTCAATTTTTTGTTATCTGTTGTAGGGAAATATCATGAATGAATTATAATGGTATTTTGGCACAAATCTGGATCATGAAAACCAACTAGCATTTGAAAATAGATAATAACACCATTTTGATGAGTGTAATGTTCCCCTTTTCCTATCTATTTATTTTTAGGAAATCCTACCTAGTTAATATTATTGAAACAAGTGAAGTCTACAAACCATACCTCTTTTCTCTTTTCTTATTTCTTTAACCCTAATAATGAGATAAAAGACTTCTGAATAACTCATACATACTTTTACTACAAATATATCTCATGTTGGAACCTACAACATTACATCTCGCAATATCTTTATGTTGTTGAAAAGGGCATCATTATTACTTTTAGTATTCCATTTTCAAATTACTTGGGGTTTTCTCAAATGCTGAATTTTTATGTATTGATCCCAAGATCCTTGATGTTCTAGCTATTAGAAGCCATTTAGGAATTACAATTTTACTTCTTTTGTCATAGGTTCAATGGAAATTATTTTAGAATTCTGATCATTTGTTGAAACTACTTAAAGATTGAAGGCCATGTTAGCTAGCACAATGTTAAAAACTAATCGTGC
The DNA here is from genome assembly GCF_000365185.1 of Nelumbo nucifera. The sequence goes on along the minus strand of NW_010729351.1, from coordinate 282,933 downwards.
ACCTCATGGAGTTGTACTCAAAAATGACATATTACAATTGGGATTGTCTTGATCCTACTCAAGTTGAGTTGGTTAATTTTAATTTTGACTTAACTAGTGTAACACATTGAACTTGAGAATTGATCATTGATCTCAGTGTGGTCAATTTGGTTAATATTAGTTTCTCACTAGGATGGTATTTTTATCAAACATTTTCTTTTTGCTAATTCTTATATATGTTTCGATATAACATTTTTGGACTAGTTGTGGTTCCTCCATTCAACTAGTGTCCTATTAGTTCTAAATGTCTTATTTTTGCACTCTATAAGATGTAAAGCTTGTGCAAGGGTGTGTTGTGTCAATTGTGGAAAATGTTATTCATTTTACATTTTTTAGTAGCTACATATTTATAGGGGAGGGGATTTGGAAGTTGAAGGAATGGAATTCCTTTTCATTTATAAAAATCATCGAGTGGCCTTTGGGCATGGCAACTTTATGGGTGTGTTTTGTTTGTTGCTTCTCTAATTTCATCATTAATCAACATGTTTGGAAAATGATAAGGTTTCTCTTTTAACATTTAAGAATTGTATAGTATTATGATGAGGAGACTCCCCCTCTCCCATCTTGGGTTGAGGAATGATGATTGTTGTAGATGAGAAGCTCAACCTTTAGTTGATTTCTTCCTTTTCAAGAAATTCAGCATCTTGAGTTATCTAACAAGATCCATGGACAAGTTGTAAGAATGAAAAACATGCCACTTTGAGAAAAATCAACCCCCTAATATTTAGAGCCACTACAGATTGTAAAGATTTCTTTCCAATGAAAAACATACAACTTTGAATGGTTTTTGGGATAAATGGACCCGAACTTTTAAACACAAAATGTTGCAAAAATTTTGGTTAATAGTCCATGAGATCAGGATTATTACAAGACACTTGTTTCAAGAGCATCGCAAGTAGAAAATTCTCATTCATGTAGCCAGGTGCACGTGTACCTAGGAAGATCAAACAAGTTATTGGTTTACTAACCTAACACAATGATTAGCCTAGAAAATAAGATTATAAAACATGTAACCCACAAAGGACAAAATCTAACTTAGGGCTCAAGTTTTAAGGAAACCAAGCTTTATAATGTGGTCCAAGCAATAACTAGTACAATAGTATATGAACATCTCATAACAGGCTAGGACCATAATCCATCATTACAGTAATGTACAAGGCTATGTAAATAATAATCACTGCTATAAATCATCCCTATTTGAATGATCATTATCCTATTACTTTTAGAATGTAACAATAGGAGTTATTGTCAAATAACAAACAAATAGGATTATTTTTATTACCTCAATTTATTATTCAACAAGGAGCTATTGCTTGGTATAGTGGTGTGAGAAGCCACTTTGTGTAAAAAAAAGTGTCAAAGGTTATGTTTGTAACCAGTTCACCCCTCCTAAGACGACCCAGGTAGTTGGGTCTAGCATTGGCTAATGTTTTTTTTTTTCTCATCCACAATCATAATCTTGATTAGATTAAATCCAATTTTGTAACTAAATTTTACAAATATAATCTTGAACTATTTCCATAACATTTTGGCATATTCCATATGCATCTAGATAAAATAAGAAAACCATGAAAGTTCAAATTATTTATTACTATCCCTGTGTACAATCAATATTTTTAAATAATAATATAGAGTACAAAATATTCATTAGTCCCTATATAGTCCGTTTTACTAGCTACCCCACTATTCATTAGTCCTAACACAACATCCCCCCACATCTGATAAGCAACATGTCTAAAATTTAAAATTTACATAAACAAGAGTCCAAATACAGGCACATAAGGACTACTTATGCATATACACAAGAAGCCCAATCATGTCTGAAATGCGTGGAATGAAATTGGTGGGAACATAGCAAAGACTTTATTATCCTCAAATGGCAATCCATATCAGCAATTAATTTGTCAAGTTCGTCAATTCGGGTTTCCAGATCTTCTTAGTTGTTTATGAACGAAGTAATGTCATCTTCCAAACCTCTAGGAATTGCCCATGCAAAATAATCACAATGTTTTCCATTTAGTTAATTTGCCTACATGGATGCTACATAGAAGTCAATACATCATTCAAACAACACCAATATTATCGCAAACATCAAACATGTGAAGTTATTATAATACTTACAACTTTTCTAGGACAAGTGTAAAACAATCTATGTCTATTTTGAGCTGTCTTTGATACTTGAATTATACAACTCCTTCTGCAATCATAAAACATTGGATTGTATTTTAAATCTCTATAGGATGGTTGATCACAAGTGGACTCAAAACTCATTCCTTGTATTAGAAAACATTTAAACAATTAACAAAAAATTTAATGGATAATAAAACTATTTTCACACATGCTAATCAGTTTGACTAATATAAAACATTTAAAAATAACAGTGTATCTTAATTATGCATCTTATTTCAACATTTCTCGTTGATTTTTTCCTTAGTGTTTTTAATTATATTTGTTAGTACATATAAGTGTATTGCCAAGAACATTGTTTAGGTAGGTGTGTATTATCAAGAGTGCACTAATGCAATACAAGATATATACTGGTCAAAGAAATAAGCAAGCGTGTGAGAAAATAGAATAAGAAAAGTGGTACAAAAACACAAATATATATACATGTATAAGTATACACTTGTTCAATTGATTTGATGATAAATTAATTTGTTGGAATAGGTAGTTTGCTTCTTAATATATTATTATGTTAGCCAACAAATAATGAAAAATGTTAGTTGCCTCAGTTTCTATATCTACTACTTCTTAACCAAAGACTAATTTCCAAGTTGGTAATTCATGAGCAAGAATCAAATAGAACCAACAAGCAAAATTATGCAATACACTATGCAAAAGTTAGTGAACTTTAAAGAAGAGAAAAGAGAAAATGAGAGGGAATTAGTGACATGATTTATCAAAGCATGAAACGAGAAATGAGGGGGAATTAGTACACTTTCAATGGCTCTACTCATTTATGAAATTATACCATGGACAAAAAAATGCATGTCTTATAATTCTTGTCTTAGATTAGAAAAGGTTCCTGTTACACCAAAGGGTATATAAGACATGTTTTACTTTAGCATAAAACTAGATAAAATCACCCAAAAATAAAAAAATAAATTTACACATATCATAGAACAATACCTCACAAAATGGAGAGAAATAATAGATTGGTTCAGTCTAAAATACCCATACCATTTACTAGCAGTGGTTTGTTGTTAGAAAGAGACGATGGATGGATGCTTACCACTGGTTTACACTTGTCGCAATTGATTCCACACCATCGGTCGGAGGTCAATGAAATAGAGAAATCACCGCCGGTGGTCTGTAAAAAGGAAGAATATCAAATTGGAGAGGAATAACAGGTTAGGAAGGAAAATGAGGAGAATGGATGCTTACCGCCGGTTGACTCCATGTTGTCGGACTCGCTGAAATCGCCATTGGTATCCTCTTGCTCTTGAGCTAGGACTCGGTGGAAATGAAACTAGGGAAATAGATTTTAAGCGAATGACAGGGGAAAGAGAGTACATTACTTGGGTTTTGTTTTAACATAATTGATTGAACCGGGATGACAACCTTTAATAGACATTGTTAATGTAACAAAATAGCAAGCATTAAAGAGGGCAACATGAATGCCTCTCATTGGAGGGTTCATGCACCCCGTGAACCCAAGGTCCATTGAATCTAGACTCCTTTCTAATGTTAATGGCCCTTTACCCATTAGCTGAAGCTATCTAGTTGAACCGGAAACAAATGGACAAAAACCCAATTGAGATTGCCTGTCCTCATCTTTATTTCAAACTTCCACCCATTTTTTATTCTCCTCCACCAAACCCTAGTAGGGCTGCAACTTGGGTCGGATTGGCCCGAACCCAACCCGAAAAAGTCGGGTTGGGTTGGGCTGGGCTGATGATTGGGTTAGGGTTAGGGTTGACCCCTTGGGCAACCCGAGCCCTATAGTACTAGACTACTAGTCTACTAGTCTACAACTCTACTACATGTCATATAAATATATAACATACACTGATTTGTTAAGATTCATGATAGTTGTATAGCCCCCTACATGCTATCATGCCTTTTTTTAAGTTAATCAYATCCTAATCAAGTAATCAACAAAACTAAAATCCTAATAACCTTTTGTGTTTTTTGAAAATTTTATTCTTCTCTCTCCTCTTTGCCACCCATTTATAGTGGTCGACTGGTCTCCTCCCTCCTGTTTGGCTATTTGCCACCCATCTATAGAGTACAGACTACAAAAGTACAGAGTCTACACTACAGTGGTCTACCATCTAAAGTGTTCTACTCTCTTGTTTGTCACCCAAACGCCCATCACCCATAGCTGATAGCTTGCTGCCACATAACTAGAAAGTGTTAAATCTCAATATTTTTTTGATTTCTCCCCTTCCTTTCACGTGAGATCAAACCATCAAATGGTGTTTTTAGTTTTTTACTAATATGAAAAGATACGAATAAGCCATTTACCTGTTCGTCACTCACAACTCACGGTTGATGGCAACACCATTAATTATTTTTTGTCTCAAATGGTGTTTTTTAGTTTTTTAATAATCTAAACATTCACCTATGTTTGTCACTCAACACTGACACATTCACACACTCTTTCAGACTTTTGGGTTAGGTTTCTTGTTCTAGGATGATTAGAATAGGGCAATAGGCCTGTTATTTTACTATTTATGTAATTGTTACTCTATTAGTGATACCTTAACAAGTAAACATAAATCCAAGGCAAGGCTTGCTATGTTTCTACTTTCTAGTTGCTATACTATTTAACTGTTTAATTGTTCATTGGATTTGCCAAATTCTTAACATTTTCTTATTTTAAAATCTAAAACAAATGTTTGTTTAAAAGATGAAGGATATTATTTTATCAAAAAGTAAACAAAAGTCTAACTTCACCTTTGTTTCTATTATAAATCAAGGCTGTATTATTTTAGAATTTGTGTAATTCTTTTATCCTTTATTTTTTTTCTATAAAGAACTCAAAACTTGAAACAGGTTCCTTCCAATGGATAACTACCTTTTGACATGTTGATATGCTCACGAGGAGATGGAGTAAACGACAGGTCATAGGTGTAGTAGTCATTTTAGGATCATCCATTCGATTTTAAATGTCAACGGGTTAAATGCGCACATTTGCCTTTGCTTGTGAATGACCTACAAACCTACATTTGGGCTCCACCAAACTACTCTCCAAGTTCAAGCCCATGGATTAAAGATAGCCCAATAGCCTATACTTTGGCATGTAGGTGAATGGATGGGCTCCCAGCTCCATGATTGCTTATTCTTCTTAGTGTTTGACTCTTTTTTATGGGAGTTTCTTAGTCTTGTATATGTAATATGTTAATTCATCACCATCCATATATATGCAAGTTTATTTATTATACTAATTTGTTATAATATGTTTATCTTTTTTGTATATATCAACTATGGGAGACAAGGACAATGAAATGGAAAACAAAATGGGTGTAGACCTCATAATGATGTGAATACAAAGAAGCAACTTCAGAGGTAACACCTAAATAACCAAGCAAAAATGCATCTTCTGTTTGGAAATATTTTACTAAAAGGAAAAATACAGATGGTTCAAAACCAACTTGGGCAAATTGTAATYACTGTAATCAAGAATTTGGGTGCGCAAGTTCTCAAGGAACTAGTACACTTTCTAGGCATTTATCCAAATGCAATAAATGTCATTTTAGTGTGAAGGACAAAAATCAACAAGTTTTGTCATTTCAACCAGTTGCATCAAATGAACAAGGAAAAGATGTCATAGTTAATTAAAAATTTGAACAAGAGCATTGTCGAAAACAACTTGCCCAGATGATAATTCTTGATGAGTTGCCTTTCAATTTTGTGGAACATGAAGGTTTCCAATATTTTGTGAGGGCTTTATAGCCTATATTTAATATCATGTCCCGTACAATTGTGACAAAGAATTGTTTAGAGTTGTACAATGATGAAAAAAAAGAAATTGAAAGACATGATTTCAACAATCGATCAACGCATTTGCCTCACTATAGACATGTGGACATCTAACCAAAATCTTGGTTGCATGTGCCTTACAATGCATTTCATCAATAATTCTTGGAATCTACAACAAAGGATTATCAACTTTTGTATAGTTCCATGTCCACATGGTGGTGAGGTGATAGCTTAAAATGCAGAGTTTTGTTTAATGTCATGGGCGATAGATAAGTTGTACACTCTTACAGTAGACAATTGTACTGTTAATGATGTTTCCATTAAAAGTTTAAAAAGAAAATTCATGAAAAAAATGGTTTATTATTAAATGGTGAGTACTTTCATGTACACTGCTCTATACATATTTTGAAGTTCACCAGCAAGGCATCAACAATTTAAAGCTTGTGTTGAACAAGAAAAGATTACAAGCAAATGYCTTGTCTGTCTAGATGTTCCAAATAGATGGAACTCCATGTACTTAATGTTAGGTATGGCTTTGAAGTTTCAAAAGGTTTTTGAGTGTCTTGATGAACAAGACTGTAATTTTTCCAGAGACCTTAAGGATTGTATTCCTGTAGAGAAAGATTGGAAGACTGCAGAAATTTTGTGTAAGTTTTTGAGAAAGTTTTATAATGTAACGAAATGATTATCTGGTCATTCTTATGTTACATCAAATATTTATTTTCATGAAATTTGTCAAGTTGAAAGAATTCTAATACAATGGTGCAAGCACGTAGATCCTTGTTTCTCTGATATAGCTATGAAGATGAAAGAAAAGTTTGACAAATATTGGGGAAATGTTGATAAGGTTAACCTATTGTTAGYATTTGCTGTAATTCTAGACCCAAGGTATAAATTAAAGTATGTGAAATTTTGCTATTCAAAGATTTATGAAACTAAAAAGGTCTATGAAATGATTGAAAAGGTTATGGATGGCTTAAATCGTCTCTTCAAATATTATCATACTACTTATTCAGGCCCCCCCAAACATCAACTRCTGAGGTTGGACCTTCTATTGAATTTGATATGGATGATGAAAATACAAATACTCAAGATGAATATCCGAGCTTCTTGGAGGAAGAAGAAATCAATCAATCAAGCTCAGAATTGGATAGATATTTTGGAAGAGAGTATCGAAAAGGACACACAACATTTTGATATTTTGAAATGGTGGAGTTTAAGTGTTGCTAAATTTTGCATCCTTTCTTTTATGGCACGAGACATTCTTGCAATTCCAGTGTCCATAGTTCCTTCAGAATCAACCTTTAGCATAGGAAGTCAAGTGCTTGACAGATTTCACAGTTCTCTAACACCTAAAGTTGTTCAAGCTTTAGTGTGTGCACAAAATTGGTTATGATTAGCGTCTCCAACACCAGAGCCTAAAGGAAAATTAGAAGAAATTGAAGATGTAGAAAAATGTGAATTTTTTTATATATTTATGTTAATAAATTGTGATAATATTGAAGTAGTTTAATGTGAAACTCTAATGGTTATATTTTCTATTTTTTAGACATTTTAGTTGATGAGGGTAATACTACACTCAACTTTTTGCCTAACATGTCATGTGTCTCTTTCAAGGTAAGATTATTAAATAAGTGTAATCTAATGTTATTATTTAATACATTTTTATAATAATGTTAATATATTAATATTTATTTTTTAGGTTGCAAGAGTGAATGGAGTAGGAGGACAAAATAGAGGAATATTAGTTTTCATCATGTCAAGGACTCAATAGTCAAGACTATATGAATTTATGATATGAAACATATTTAAGTTTAYTTTTATGATTGGATGAGACATTTTAGAACCATCTATTATATATTTGGACAACTAGAAATAGCATGTGGAACTTTGGAACGATTTTATAATTGTGGCGCTTAAATAGTTTCTTTAAAATTGATATGGTTGAGTTTTTCTTTTCTTTTTTTTTTTTTGGATGAGAAGTTGATTCTTTTGTGATTAATGTAATTTTTTACTCTTGTTGTGATGTTGTCTATGAGAACTAATTGTAAATTCAGCCAAATGATAAATTATAGGTGACATGATGAGGCTATGAGATGAAGGCTTAATTTCTAATTGAACTAAAAGTTAAGTTGATTTCTATTCCACTAATTTTCATGTATTAAATTATATCATTTACATTATTATTCAGAAGTGTTTTAACTAATTTTGTTATTGTTGTTTCTCTTTGTTTTATAGGTAATTAGGTATATGCTTATATTGCTATTGGGGTTATAGGTGAGGTGTTCATTTGTTTCATTATTCACAAGTACTTGACTACCTGTCTTTTCCTTTTGTCTTATAATTTTTATGTGTGACCTATCAAATATATTCAAATTATTTGCTTGATCCTATGAGTTGTTATTAGTGATTTTATTTCCATAACTTTATGTTGCATTATTATTGATTTCATGAATTTATATTTTTGAGGAAAATTCTACCATAAGTCATAACTCATGATAAACAAATACTTATTTTTCTACTAGATTTTAAGGGATGGGAAGAAGGTTGGGTTGGGCCCAATCTAAGCCCAACCCAACCCGAAGTTGACATCGGGTTGAAGGAATTAGTTAGGGTTAAGGTTAGGGTTGGGTTAGGGTTAAGGTTGGGGGTTTAGAACATAGGGTTGGGCTAGGGTTGGCCTCAACCCAACCTAACCCAGCCTAACTTGCAGCCCTAAACCCTAGCCCAGCAGCATCCATCGGCGTCCTCACTCCACACCGGCGTCCATGAATGTAGAAGCCATCGGCAACGAGAGGGAAATCATCTGACAATGCATTCTCTTCTTCTTCTTCTTCTTCTTCTTTTCATATCCTTATATTATTGTTGTTCTGTCAACAGATCGAGGAACTGTTGCTTCAAAGCCGGAAGTAGAACAAAGATACTCTGCCAAAACCAACCCTATTACCAAATCATTGGCGAACAACACCAACCAATATCCAGTGGCAAAGGCTCAACCGGTGACCGACAGTAAGCTCCTCTTACTGTTCTTCCTCTTGCTTCTTCCCTACAAAAAAAAAATGAAGATCACATGTTTATATAACCTGCATGCTTGAATTTTCTGATCTACCTCAAGTAGAGGAAGCTACAAAGACTATAGAAGAAAAATCCATGTGGCAGAAGATATCTTATTTTTAACACATTCATCTTATTTTCAGCTTTCTTTTTGTTACAATATGGGTCTAAGACTTGAAACTAGTGATCCCTTCATTTTAGGTAGTTTAATCAGAATATCAATCAATGTAATTTGAATGGATCTCTCATGTGATATACTTAGGGCCTGTTCATTTCCTCTAAAGTCTGACATCTGAAAGTTTAATAATTACATTAAGAGGTATATTGGTATTGGTGAACTTTTTCTTTCCTCTAAACTTTGAATGCAAAGAATGTTGTTTTGAATTCTGAATTTTGAAAATGATCAAATATCCATTTTGACCCCATATATGAGAGTTTTTGTTTGTCTTTTTGGAGATATCATTGGAAAACAAAGAATTGTATGATTGCACTTTAAGAGATAAGAGATAAGAGGAAACGAACAACTACTTTTCTCTTAAAGTTAAAAGATTTTTCTTAAGAGATAAGAGTTAAGAGGAAATGAGTAGGCCCTTAATGTAAATTTGGAGTTTTGACATGTAAACTAGTCTTCAGTTGTTATCTTAGTCAAATTTATATAACATGCATGTTTGAATTTTTTTAAGTGTCAATTAATTTATGAATCATATTATAGGTTTTAGTACCAAAATCAAGGATAYCACATAGTCACATTTATGAACTGGAAACATTTAGTTCAAGGTTGAAAGCCCTACAAACTGCTATACTTCCCTCTTTGTACTCACATATTTTTTTTCTTTTTTAGAAGAGGTTGGAGTCCCACTGTATTACTCGAAAACTGTTCACAAACATACAGTGCTATTATTTTGCCAGAGGTTTCTAAAGAGCTTAATAATACCCCACATTGTTATTCATCCAAATTTTGGATTCAAGTGGGATGGTCGAACCACCATCAATCTTGTCCTTAAAGAAAATCAATTTGCTACATGTTGTACAGATGATTCATAGACTACAACCTAGAACTCTTACCTGATTGTAGGTATTATTCTATTAATATAGGGAGTAGTCAGTAAAATTGGATGCTTGTATGCAATCCCATGGAATTTTTTTTTTCATTTTTTTGGCTTAATATTGAACCCTAACATTTATGATAATGTGGCTTTCTTCATAGTGGATTGATTTATTTCACATAAACCCAAGACTTTACCGGGTCTTGATAGGGTTGTAGATGTTTCTAATTTAATACTCCTAGCATAATAAATTATGAATCGATTATGCCCTTGTGCAAGGTATGGGTTTTCAATTTACTTGTGATCATCCATCATATAGAGACTTGAAATATAGTCCAATATTTTATGATTGCACGAGTTGCATAATTCGAGTATCAAAAGCACCTTAAAATCGATACAAGTTATTTTACATTTGTCTCGGGAAAGTTGTAAGTGATATAACACATTTTCATGTTCTATGTTTATGTTAATAATGATGATTGAAGGATGTATTGACTAGTATGTTGCATCCATGTAGGCAAACAAATCAAATGGGAATCGAGTGTAAGAATTGATTATTATATTTATGATTGAAGGAATCAAGACCACACGTTTTATAATTATTATATTTATGATTGGGTTTATTCTATTGAATATGTATAACAATTTCTTAAGTGCATGATAAATCTTGTGTAAGACTTGTTTTTTGGATGTTTGTCCTTATATATATGTTATTTATTTTTTATAAAAAACATGTATTTGTATTGATGAAAATAGTTGAAAAATATTTGTATTTTTTTGTTTTTTATTTAAATAGTTATATTTTTTCCTTTAAGAATTTATTAATTCTTTTAAAAATTAAACCAAATTAGATATCCAACATCTTGATCCGATTCAAATTTAAATCAATATTTATGAAATCCGATATTTACGGTGTTTCAGATCAGATTCGAATCTGACCCGATCCGTTTGCATCCCTAACAGTCTTACATCTCTTATATGGAGGGGGATGTCATGCGACTAGTGTTTTAAGACTCGACCCGGACCGGAGGTTGGACCATGAAAATAGAGAACCGATAGCCTCCTGGTTAAGTAATGTTTTTGACAGATTGAAAGGACAAACCACGCAGTTATTCGGTAAAATCGGGACCCGAAGAGCATTCCCGGACCGTTTCAACTATTGGATCATCACCTGATAATCTGATACCCACCCCCATTGATTGGTTATAAGATTTTCGGTACCATGCTCATGTCATAGTCGAACCTAAGGAAAAAGATATGGAACATTTGTTAAATCCAGCGCAGCCTTCCAAACCTTGAGCTTGGTTTGAGTGGGCCCGCAAAATAATGGCCTGACAACATTAGTACTACACAAGCCCATGGTCATGGGCCTTCATGGCCTTGGTCCTTGGATTTGTGAGCTGTGATGAAGTGGCGAGGACGAACCTAGTTAGGGGTGAGCTAAAAAACTGACAAACTGAATCGATCGGAAAAACTGACCAAAATTAAATAAAAAAATCGGTTAATTAAATCAGTTGGTTTAATGTTTATAAAAAAATTGAAGATATCGGTTTGGTTTCGATTAATCAATATAAAAAATTRGCAGTTAATTGAACCGACTGGTATACATATATTTTTATATATTTTATATGTATTTATGTATATTATATTATAATATTATATATAATAAATTAATAAATATGTATTATATATGAATAATATTTATAATATATATTATAAAAACCAAAAAACCAATAAACTGAACCAATAATTAATCGAACCGGTCAATCAATTCATCGATTGACTTTAATTCAATTTCGATTACTGGTTTTTCAAAAAACTTGTAGTACTGATTCAATTCAAATAAAAACCCCACGGGGCACCCCTAAACCTAGCCCTATCAATTATTAATTTGGCCGAGCCAGTTGAGGAAGGGTTGTCTCAGCTTTGGTGAATTGTGGTGAAATGGTCGCGACCGCTCAGGCTCTGAAAGTGATTACTACAGAAATGACCATAGCCTGTTTGAAAAAATGCCCAAGTGTTATAGATCTTTAATATTTGGAATGCATAATACAACATCAAATTAACAAGGAGAATCAATCCGATCCATATTATTCATTCGTAGTCAAACCTTTTGGCATTGTTGGTGGCTTTGGAGTGGAAGCAACAATTATACATCACTCATCAATCATCAACAAGGACAAAGCAGCATTCGTGGCTGCAAGTAAAGGGGTCAACGACTCTTTCATCAAGAGAAATGAAAAAGTGAAAACGACGAGATAGACTGATAAGAGTGACAATGGAAGATTGTTGACCAGAGCTTGCTGTTGCTATTACGATGGTGCATGGATTACAACCCTTGGAGACGTGTTCACACTCAAGAGAAGTTGGTGTTTCACAAATCACAATCAGACGTTAAGGCTCATGCCCTAAATGAAGCCTATCTCCTTGAGGAAAGCAACCTATGAGTTTGGAAGGAGATAGGTCGGTGCCTTAGTAAATGATAATACCCGAAAGAAACAGAGGATTTAGGAATTAGGGTGTCATTGATTTCAATCAATGCATATCAGATTCTGTGAGTTGGATGACCCCGACGGGCCGGTCTTTTCAATCCGTACCATAATCCTCCCTTGAACAAATGAGTGGAGGCCAACCCCAAACCATTTATTACCATTGGGTTGGGTGGGTCAGGTTTGAATTGGGTCAAGATACTTTTCGTTGATTTCGGGTAAGGTTGAATTTTGGGTTGGATTCTAAAAATAATTAGAATTTTAAAAAATAAAGAAAAATATATGAAAATGTTAAAATTAAAGGAATTAATTTTAAAATCCCAAATATAAAATAAAAACTTAGGCTCCATTTGATTTGTGAGGGTTTGAAATCCGAATCAGAATAGTTGAGTAGAATAGGAATTTCACTCCCATTCCTATTAGAATGGCATTCCCCCATTTGAGGGAATGGTCATTCCCTGCCCTTTCTTTGAGAATGAAATCTTATTCCAGCTGATTCCAATTTTTATTCTCATTCCTGTTTGAACCAAATAAACTATGAGAATAGACCATTTCAATTTCAGTTTCGAAGAATTYCGATTCCAAATACAAATCAAACGGACCCAAACATTCAACAATTCAAAGAGTAAAGACTAAATACTAAAAACTAAATATTGGTAACAATACATAAATAGTTGCAATTGGACCTAATAATCGGGTCAACAAATTGACCTTAGCCCAACTCAATTTTAGGTTAAGCCAGATTATATCATTCCCAAATTTAAGTAGCTAAGTATGAGACCCTAACTCTATTTTTTCGGGTTGAATTGGGTCAACTTTTTTTTAAGTCTACTATTTACATAGGCGGCTCTAGTAGCTTGCGCGTGAATTGGGGTGTTGAGTACAATGCACAAAATCGTGATGGCTTGTCTCAGTAGACAGTTTCATTTGGTTGCTTTGGTTTGTAAATAAAACCTTACCAACATTTAGGTTAGGTCATTTTTATGAGCTGAATTGAATTGAATTAGGCTTAATATTAATATTAATATATATTTTTATTAATTTAATTTTCGATTTGATTAAATTATTTTTTCTCAAATCAAACAAAAAAATGATGTAGCGCAATCCAGTCACTCCTATCTAGCACTTGTGTGGCTCCTGGAAGACCCCTGAGATGGGGAAGAATAAGAAGAATCCCTTGGGGGGGCTTCCCGGCGGGGACACTCCGATGCTTAAATCAGTATTCGGTAGAAGCAAGGAAAGGTGAAAGGCTAAGAGTGTAGATAGCGCGTTACCACTATATTCAAGAGATCAGAGATTCAAGAAGCAGTTTCTCTTCTTCCCTGAGGGCTTTTATAGGGACACTCAGTCGTTACCTGGCAGGGCTGCGCAGGTGGCCGTTGTGGTGTACGCCTCCGGGTGAGTGACACGTTTTCGAAGTGGCAGGCACACTTTTGCCTGCTGAGAGACATGGATGCAGACTATCGAAAGGACTGGGACTGCGCCGTTAGTAGAGGATATGGCGCAGTCTGACTGGTACGGTCTGTCAGTCGGAAGCTTCCTGAAGAGCGCTAGTGCGGCTCGTTCGCGAGCTATTTTGTGGCGAGCTTGAAACACTCCCGGATTACCCTTAGTGGAATTGGTCCTCGGAATGACTTGTCTGCTAGGGAGCTCGGGCGAGCTAATAACTTTAGCTCGCGAGCTATAGTTGCCTCGTACGGTCTGTCAGTCAAAAGCTTCCTGAAGAGCGCTAGTGCGGCTCGTTCGCGAGCTGTTTTGTGGCGAGCTTGAAACACTCCCGGATTACCCT
>NW_010729351.1:231547-255630 GCF_000365185.1 Nelumbo nucifera | reverse complement strand
TGTAAGAGGTACATTCAAGCAGGGGATTCCGTCCACCGAGAAGGGGACGGTGAACTATCCGATACAGACAGTAGGAAGCTGGGGTTGTTCCCTGGAGTTATCCATTTTCGTGCTTCGTCCGACGTTGCTAGAGGAAGCCATGAGTGTTGGATTTTTTCAAGGAAGAAAAGAATTGTGAGAGTTTAGAGAGAAAGGCCTTTTGAAGCGTTTCCCATAGACGGCGCCAAATAATGTAGCGCGATCCGATCACTCCTAGCTGGCACTCGCGTGGCTCTTGAGAGGTACCCGAGACGAGAGGAAAGAGGAAGAACTCCCGGGGGGTCTCCCGGCGGGAACACTCCGATGCTTAAGTCAGTATTGTGTGCAAGAAGCAAAGGGAAAACGAAGGCTAAGAGTGTAGATTGCGCAGGTGATTCGAAGATACCTTGTTCTTTGAGAATAAGCCCCTTATAACTGAATTCCGTTGCTTCCGGCCCTCTGACTTCTGACAGGGCAGGTATAACCACCACTGTCAATCTGCCACAGCCGTTACAGGCAAGGCTGAGGTGGCACGTGCGGGGCCGTTGTTGCAGGGTACGTGCCTGTTAGGTGCGGGACACCTTTCTAAAGATGGCAGGCGCTGCGCTATCTGACGAGGGACATGTTTGCTGTCCACAGATTTCTCGGGTACGGCGGTCGATCAGGAAGCCCTCTTGTGGTATATTGAACTACCCTCCCGCGAATTACCCTGAGCCGGGCTGTCCTTTGAGTGACGAACTGCCTGTAGCCAGTTATGCCGAGTTAGCTGACCCGAGGTGTCTATGCCTCGGGGTGTCCAGAGATGGATCGGTGCGTTCTTGCCTGGGAGTGGCCCAAGGTCCATTGGGAGGAGCTCGGGCCTTAAGAGAGGTCAGGGCGCCTCAAACTCGGGACGCCCCGAAGTGCCTTAACCTTGGGGAGGAGGTGCGGTAAGGCAGCTTCCGGCGAGTGGTTTACCTGTCGAGTTGCCGAGCTGAACTCGGTGGGACCTTCCCTCCGAGTTGTGCTCACGCTCGTTGCACTATCATGTTAAGTCACTGTTTGAGCAAGGTTACGCCCACGTGTACCCGTGCTGCGAGATCGGGCCAAATCACCCTCCATCAGGTAACAATACATAAATAGTTTCAATTGGACCTAATAATCGGGTCAACAAATTGACCTTAGCCCAACTCAATTTTAAGTTAAGCCAGATTATATCATTCCCAAATTTAAGTAGCAAAGTATGAGACCCTAACTCTATTTTTTCGGATTGAATTTGATCAACTTTTTTCTAAGTCTACTATTTACATAGGCGGCTCTAGTAGCTTGCGCGTGACTTGGGGTGTTGAGTATAATGCACAAGATCGTGATGGCTTGTCTCGGTAGACAGTTTCATTTGGTTGCTTTGGTTTGTAAATAAAACCTTACCAACATTTAGGTTGGGTCATTTTTATGAGCTGAATTGAATTGAATCAGGCTTAATATTAATATTAATATATATTTTGATTAATTCAATTTTCGATTCGATTAAATTATTTTTTCTCAAATCAAACCAAAAACTGATTCGATTTAGTTTAATTTTTGGTTTGATAACCAAATTTCAAACACCCCTAATCCATACAACGCCCCTATTAGTGTCCATTTGACACCATAGCATTCGATTTTGGTCCATATTATCTCATAGCTTTCAACTACAATTAAATCCAGTGCGTCAATTCATAGTAAGTATATTTAATTATTCTTATAAAGTTATTTAATAAATGACGAAGAATTTTTTATTAAAAACTTGTTGACAAAGCATCTTCACCCGTTAGAACATGTTATAAAATTTTGTTAACACGGTATAAATTATAATATTCAATATTCTTATAAATTTTACAATAAATGATACTGAGATTTTATTAAAAACCTTGTTGAACAAGCATTTACATCAATCCACACCATCATGCAAAACGTGTTATAAAAGTGTGATGTGATTGATGTGATTTCAACCGCATCATACTTTCTCATGATTTTTAAAATTAGATCGGATCAGAAAAACCAAGAATTTCGATTAGGTGATCGATTTTGTTTTATATTAGAATTATTATTTCGTCAAAAATTATTGATTTAGTTAATAAATCGTTGATCCGAACAATTGAACTGCGGTTTTTTAAACTTTTTATTTTTTATTAATACAGGTCATCTATTCGAACAATCAGATCATTTGACGCAGAAGCTGGATTTCTGCCCGATTCATTGTCCGATTCCATTTTAAAAACCTTGTTTTATCCCATCTATTACGTGGATGAACCAATTTGTGGATGTTTATTTCAAATTTGCAACCAAGGCCTATTACTAGTGGAGTGGTTCGTGTCTGATTGAAAATCCTACCGCATGAAATGATGCATCCAATTCCAATCTGGGTGGGTTCATATCCTGTTTCTTTATTTACTTGGGTCGGATCTAAGTTTAACCCGATTTGACTAAATGCTTGTTCGTGTTTTTCTAAGCAAACAACAATAAGCTTGTAAATTGAAATCTTTTAAAATGTCACAAGGGAGAACCAGAAGTTAATCAGACGGACAAAAACGATTCTATCAAAACGAAATCTGATCAAATTGGCCACATCAAATGGGACCTACTACTGACCCCACGTATCACTTTGGTTGYATGTATAYATACCAGCCACCAACCAAACAGAGTTGACTCAACTTTGCTACGGTACCGTCTATTTCGTCCCTGTCGGCTGTCCTTGCCATGTTGCCATTTCACATTTCTCTTGTTCTAGAACGTGGTGTACTCCTCTGTACAGGATTGGATTGGGTAGGACCATGGGAGTAGAACACTACCGGCGCAAGTTAAAATTTCTGGAACCGATTATATTTAGTGGGAAATCGGAACCAACCAACTAAGGTCGGTTCACTAAGGATATTTTGGATTCTATTCCTGAGAATGATCAGGCCATTTTTGGGGCATACTGAAAATAGAATGGTTTTCCCATGCTAAAGAGATACAAGATGAACTGAAAGCACTTCCATTCAGTTGTTAAAATATAATAGCTTCTAGAGTTTAATTATAGTTTATTTTGAAATTTTTATTATACTAGTAAGTGTGTACATGACAATTCTACATGATGATAACGATAGTAATAATATGTCTAAAATTTTTTTATAAATTTTATGTATTTTTTATTTTTTATTTTTATTATTAATTGGGTGAAAATTGCAAAATCTAAATCTGAATGCATAAATACCTCATCCAAATATATGATAATAGGATTGAGTTGTAAAATTTCAAGTATCATCAACAAGTCCACCTCTTTGGCTAGATTCTTCTTTTTATAGTGTTTTCTCTTTTTGGTGTATCTTTTTTTTTTTATTCTTTTGTTCATTTACCAAAAAATAAGTGTAAGATTTAAATAGAGAGAATTGAATAAGATCAAAATTAGTTTAATTTACAATTTAAACCTTGCAATTAAATAGGGACTAAGTTTAAAAATGAATATTTTAGTAAAAAGAAAGTTCCACGGTTTTATTCATACTTTTAATAGTAGTGTAAATATAGAATTATAGATGTTTTCAAATTTTCTACAATTTTTTTTTGTATTTTGTGTGTAAAAACAATTCTAATATATCACATTTAATATGATATTATACATGTGCCTAAATACTTTTTTGCAAAATTTATGTATTTTTATATTTTATTAACTTTTATTATTTATTTATGACATTAAAGGTTAACACATTTAAACCAAAAGTTGAACTATTTATTATTAATTTTTATATTTCATTTTTGGTTAGTTCTAAATTATGTATTTCATTTTTATTATCAGTAAAATAATTCGTGTTTATTATACTTATTTTTTTAATTTGATTAATAAAAATTTTATTACCTAACTATGACTTTGTAGGTTGATCAATTTGATTGGGATGGTTAGAATTGTTTAGCCACTACTTCGATGAAAAATGGTTTTGTTTTTGAGTCAGTTTTAAAATATATGGGTTTTTATTGTTAAAAATATTGATATAGATCTAATTAGTAGCATTTATTTGTGAATATAACTTAAAAATATAGGATTTAATAAGAGAAAATGGGATTTAATATCTTAAGTATATGGCTTAATGAAAGATGATAAAATGAGGTGGAAATCAATAATTGAAGTTACATTTTCAACCCTTATAATTTGATATGGATTAAATACACAAATATATGCATTTTTGTAGTCACCAAAACTATAATAAACTGACTTTTATACCATTTCTCAAAGAAAGAAGTAGGGGGTAATTTTAGTCCAAAAAAAAATTCACAATGCATCCACACTTTTATATAGTATAGATATTGTATAAAAATTTCAATCAATCTATTAAAAACATCACATGGTCTATGTATTTTTATTGATTCATATTTAATAAGATCAATTTATTGTTAAAAACTTTAGGCTCAGTTTGGAATGAGTACAAATATAAATATGTACATGACAAATGTATACAAAATATAAAGTTTTTCACTCTACAAATTTGTATTTGTACTTTTTCCAAACTGAGCCTTAACAACTTTAAAGTGCCCGTACAAGTGAGACGTATTGCTTATATCAATGGGTCATTCAGGTTTGATTTATGTCATATTAATTTTCATAAAATGCATCATAAATTTTGCCTAATTTCCTTCTTTCTTCTCATTTTTAATAAGCAGTTGTATATGCAACATCCAATGAATACAGTTACTCTTTGTATGGCTGTGTTTTTGCCACCAGTATATTGGATGAAACAGACAAAAAAGTTAAAAATAGAAAGAAAGAAAAACATGTTTGGTAGCACTTGTTTGGCCTGAGGTACAAAAGGCAATATCTAAAATTTGGTGATGGGTGTTTTAGAGGAAAGACTCTTTGAAGATTTGAGAATTAAGGAGGAAGAGGGAGAGAGCATCCCCCAGAAAACCCCTTTTACAAAGTGCATATTGAAAGGTTAATCACCAAAATACTTTAATGAGTAATAACATCTTAACTGTAACATAAGCATTGCCTTACCAAACAGGTCTCTACTAGAAAGGTTGTTCCAACCAACTTCTGTGGTGTTGCATTCTGGTTGAGGGGAAGAAAGGCATAAAGACCAGCAGACTAGACTAACAGTGGAAAGAAATTCTCCTAGCTAGAAAACTCAAAATAAATACGGTTAAGGTTGTATTTGGTACCATTTGTGTTTTTACTTCAAATGCTTTTGATTGATTAAAACAAATTGGCACACAATTGTTATTGGAGGCTGTTTGTAGCATGGTTTTCAAAACCAGATTGGATCGGAAAAACTGGGAACTGGTCAGGTGACCGGTTTTATTTTACCCTAGGATTGTTATTTTGCCAAAAACAGTTGATTTGGTCAACAAATCACTGATCTAGGCGGTCAAACCATTTGAATTGTCCAACAATTTTGGTCATTTTTTATTTTTTTAATTTTTTTATTAAAGTGGGCTATCCATTTGGTTCGAATAATCTGACTATTCGACCCGAGAATCAAACTTTTGACTAATTCATTGTCCGGTTCAATTTTAAAAACCTTAATTTATAGTAGAAAGAGACTCTTGAAAGATTTATAGGGGAAACTTCAACTTGATATGTTTCTTTTTCCAGTTAAGTTTACTTATTTAAGCTGAAGTGACTCTCCTAACTAATGTGATGTGACAATGCATCTCTCTCCCCAAACACAATGATACCAAACACAACCTACAATAATTCATGAAAGATTTTAATCAAAGTCAGTTTTAATATGTTGCTATTGGATATCCACTGACCATATTCATCAAATAAAAGTATTAGTCTTGAATCTTAATTTGATTAGTTAAGAATAGTCCCCCATCTCATCCATGCCTTTAGTGTTGTAATTTAAAAATGACACGCGAAAGAATCTTACCAGAGCATACAGAATGATTCTAATGGTCAATCCTTTTGAGCTCCAAACTCACTTGCCATGTGAAAGATTCCTGGATTGATTGTGTAGAGAAATTTACAAAATGGGCTCACCATTACCCAAAAAAATAAATAATAAAAAAGCACTTAACCCACTCTTTCATATATATTATTACTTACGATACAAGTAAAAGAGATGCATTAAAAGAGCTTGCTTTTATACTTTTATACTTTTATACTTTTCCAAAACAATTGGATTACTAACCACTAAAGAACACAATGGTTGGATGCAATTGAAAATTCAATATTTATCATGCTCATATCACCCACCAACTAAGAGTTAGGGGTGTCAATTGGACTAGATTTGGTCCAACCTGATCCAGTCCAGTCCAATATGAGTCCATTATAAATGGACCTGCTCCAATCCAGTCCGATGAATATTTTGGACCATTTTGGATCAGTCTAGAGACTGTCCAATCTGCTCAAATTTCAATCTATCCATTGACACCTATGTTCTTATCTTCTATCAATGGACCAAATATTGGTTCAATCCAATATAAATTCATTATGGATGGATCAGGTCCAATCCAATATGCCATATTGGTCCATCCAGTCTGTCCAAATTCAATATGTCTTATTGGTCCATCCAATCCATTCAAATTGATTTTGATTTGGACAGAGTCCAACCCAAAACCGGTCCATTGACACCCCTACTAGGAGCTACATTACTTGCTATAATGGTAAAATCTCGAGCTAACAAGCATGAGAATGTGAGTTTGAATCTAAATCAGCAATTTTGTGTGAATAATGTTAGAGGTTAGGTTCATAAACAGTCTACTCCAGAGGCCTTAGAGAACTGGGACCAATTCTAGGAAATGGTGTTTTTTTAATACATCCAACCTAGCTTGTAAAAGAATACTAAACATGTTCTTATAATTAAGTAACTAGAGAATGATCCTGTACTAAGTTTGAAATTTACTATTTAATTATAAAAATAAATTAGAAAAATTAATATGGGTCTAACATCTTTGTAATTTACAATCTATTATGACCTTTTTTTTTTTTTTGAAAATCACTATTAATTTGTTTTGTTTTTAATATGATTTAAGAGATTACCCACTTTAATTGGTATTTATTATTTATTTAATAAATTTATTTAGAGTTTATTTTGTGTATTTTTGATAAATAACTATTTTGTATCACTTCAAAGTAGACTGAATATGTTTGAATAAATCACTTCTAAGGTAGTCATTCTATTTGAAAGTGGAATTAACCACTTTTGAGATAAATCACTTCTATGGTAGTTATTCTATTTGAAGGTGGAATTAACCACTTTTGAGATCCTCTTTTTTTGTAAAAAATTTGAATGCCACGTATTTAAATGGGAGGGACTGTTGCCTGACCACATTATTTGTATATCTATCTATCTATCTATCTATCTATCTATCTATCTATATTTATATAGTGAACGGATTGTTCAAATTGAATAACAGAACCTATCATCATCATGGGGCGAATTGGGTGCCTTTCAGAGAAAATACTCATTTTTTAAAAGTAAATGAAAGAGCCATGTCATACATGTTTGGAAAGGATATTAAACTTTTGATGATAGCACGGATGATGTGGCCTTGTTATCCATCATTGAAAGGTGCATTTCCTCCTTTCAAAAGAAGTGAAGGTGAACTCCCTCTGACAAGGGTCTATAGAAGGAAAGAAAAACAAGAAAGGCTTGGCTGGCTCCCCATATGGGAACACCTCCTTGGAGATAGGACTAAGGTTATAAATTTCATGGACCCCAGCTTCCTTGTCTATTCAACAAGGAACTGCTGTACCCCAACAATTAGTTGATGTTGAGATCTGATATGGGATTGCTTTTATGTTCATGCTAAGGTTAAATCAATAGACCATTTCTCCAAATTTCTTGCATACAGCACATGGTCTGCCACCTACAGAGATGGAAATTCACATGGTACATGATTAAATGGCACTATGCTCATCCAATGGTAGGGCCTCAATAAGGCATGATGCAAGAAAAAGGTGAACTTGAAGGGAGGAAGAACATTAGCTTGAACTTTGCAAGAAGTGTAGAGTGTGCCCACTTAGGAAGATTCAGCTAAATCCCAGATGCAAGGCTGTGATCAGGTCAGAATTGGATTGTGATTTTAGTGACAATCCATCAATTTGGAGGCTGTTTGGAACCATTGTTGGTTTTTCTTGAAACGTATCAGATTTTTTTGGTACTTAACACAATATATTAACTTTCAATGTAGGTGGTAATAGCGGGATTCAAATCTGGTAAACGTTTTAGGTTGATTGATAAGCAAACAACTGTTGTTTGCGTCTGTTTGTTGAGGGGTATGCTGGCTTGAAAAAAAAATGGTATCAAAAACCCTCTTGATTAGAATAAATAAATAAATAAATAAATAAATAAATAAAGGTAATTTTCAATTTATCATTAAGCTTTCTATTTTTTTTTTTTTGGATATAATCCAAATACAATCTATCATCTTAAAAAAGTCAGAAAAAACTATAAATTCTAAGAAAAGAAAGAAAGGGATTCATGAATCTTCAGCTTACACACTTAGAATAAGCTTAAAACAAAATATTTATTACTATATTTTAACCTCTACATAATTAATAATATACTTAAATTCAGATTTTAATAAGATAAAATAGGAGTTTACTCAAATTTCATTCGATTATAAGACACATAATCCGAGTCTGAGATAATCGGATTAGAGATCGGACAGATTGAACCAAACCTTTTGAAAGCCGAGCTAATAATACTCAGATTTCGCCTTTGCCTGTCATTGGCATCTACTTGATCAATGAGACAACACAGGAAAGTCAACATTTTTGACCATTTTAACAAGCTATCTTGCTTGAACCGTGGAAGGAATCAAGGAATTCCTCATCGTTCTCTCTCACCCTTCAGCTTGCTTTCCCTAAAATTCCAACCATGAAAGCCCACTAGGATACCCTTGTACTCCATACTTGAGTAAGGCAGTAGGACCTGGTTCTCTTTCATTTTATATTTTGGGTCATCACATTCTCTGTTCTTTGGTCCATACCCCTCAAAATACTAAATGATCAGCTTCATAATTACTATGAAACTTTATTGAGAAAACAATTGTGCATTGAGATGGGGTGGTCCATGCTTTAGAGATAACATATAAAACAGTGATGACACAAAAACCAAAGAAGTACAACATGATTGCAGCTCCAAGAAACAAGGGTTTGGTTCCCTTGTAGCTAGATTTGAATTTTATGGCCCAACTGTGCCAAACAAACGGTGGGAGCTGCCTTTCTTTCAGGAAATCCCATGTGAGTGTCCTTGCATGTACAGCTGCTACCACTGTGTCTGTGGGTGTGTTTCCCTTATTGCAACAAACAAGATAATATCAACTTCCTTTTATTGCATGTAATAATGAAACTGGTGAAGAGTTTATAGCTCTAGCTTTTTGATTGGTTGTTAAGCTTTCTAATTGATTTTGAATCAACCAAGTGGAGAACTAAAGAAAATTTATATTCATTAAAACACAGTTGAAGAGATGCTTACTCATGCTACTCTTATCATCAATAGTTTGTAAACAGAAATTTTGTTCTTTGTGTTTGATTTAGAAGAAAAGGAAATAGTCAGATAATACTAAAAAAATAAAGCTTTTTATGAACATCTACTAATGAAGTAATGATATTGAGATGCCAGTAATTTATTATAGAGGGTGGCAGTGGCACATGCATAATACCATACATTCGGAAATAAGTATTATAGAATTACTGGGGAGGAAGTGTGGGCAAAGGTTCTCGGTCATCATATGGGGTCAGGAGCGGAGCTAGGATTTTATGTTAGGGGGGTGGGGGGGTCAAATACTAATGAACATACATTATTAGGGAGGACCAAAAGTTAATAAAACAAGGGTGAAGGGTTAAAGTATAAATGAATCATCAATAGAGATTGTGGGGATTTTCAAAGCATAGGGCGGGTTACATGGCTCCCCTCCGCCACCCCCTGGCTCCACCACTATATGGGGCCGGTTACATGAATTTTGTTTCGCCATTTTGTTATGTTATATGGGTGTCTTGTTTTAATTATTTTTCAAGCTTAATGTACTAGCCTCATTTTCTAGCTTTGAGTCTATGGAGTAAAGTAACTTATATATACTTGATACGAAATGTATCATATTGTATCTTTTAATGTCTAATACGAGATATGATGAAAAATCGATGGTATTGCCTTTTTTCCACCGTATTAGAATGTATCGGGCTGTATCGAGGGTGTATCAAACATATCGATTGGTACATTATAAAAAAGATACAGACAAAAAATGAAAAAATAAAATAAAATAAAAGGGGAAAAAGCTTTATTTCCCTTGAAATAAGCTTCTTTCATTCCAAATGACTTTAAAACACCAAACATCATTCATAGAGTGCTAGATATGCAACAACAATCACAAGAAACAAGTCTGAATCATTAATGTTTTTGAAAATTTTCAAGTTTTTTAAAAATTATTGCAAAAGTAGGTAAGTTTTTTTTTCAATTTTTCATTCCAAATGACTATAAAGACTTAGTATGTTTTAGATCTATGGATTATCTATTATATCCATAGAGCAATTGAAATTTCTTCTTCAATATATATATTTTTATATTTTTAGAATTAAAAAAATAATAATAATAATTATTAATATCATTATTATTATTATAATCTAATTACAAGGGTTGAATATATTATAGATTTATAGATGATCTATCATATCTATAGAGCAATTGAAATTTCTTCTTCAATAATTATTTTTTTGAATATATTATACAATTTTTTTATTTTTTATAATTTTTGAAAATAAAAAAATAAATAATAACTATTAATTATATTTTCACCTAGAAATTGTGCTAATGCATGTTGTATAGTTGGATAGGATGGTTGGGTTTTTTCATCCCTTAAAACTTAAGAATTATAATTTATAAAATTATAGTTAAGCATATGGCTTTTTAAAGAAATTATAATTAACTACAATGTATTTCTCCATAAGACCATTAAAATGTATTAATTTAATGTATGCACACTTCATTAAGGCCTTATATTTATTATTGTTGAAATATTTATAATATTTTCATGTGTATCTATGTGTATCTTAATTTTTTCTTGATACACATGTGTATTCAAGATGTATCGCGATACGTATCTTAAAACTACATTTTTTATATGCTTGGCATTTCTGATATTTTGAACCTTAGATAAGTGTATTGCCTTTTAGTAATAATTTATACTACTTATAAAAGTGTGAATGGGGTGTAATTTTTTGAAATTTTCATTGGACAAAATTTGCCCCTTCAACTTGAGCTATCTAAGGGATAAACGTGTATGTTGATAAAACTTTAAATAAGATTGTTGAAATCACATTAATCATCTATACTATACTATTATTAAATTAAAAGTATGAATGAAGGTATGAAACTTTTTTTTACTAAAATACCCATATTTGTGAGTTTAGTCCATCACTAATTGTAAGGGTTGAAAGCATAATTTCAATTATTACTTTTCACTTCATTTAATCCCCTCTCATTAAGTATTATAAGGTATTAACTCTCATTCTCCCTTATATAAATCCTAATCATTAGTATGATGGGGTGCTCGTATTATTTCTTTTAATCTTTTAATATAAGCAAGGGTGAGAAAAACAAACCTTTATTACAGTTGGGGAGAAAACCGAACATCAGTGAGTGGCATGGAAAAATACATGGAGTGATTTTGAGCTAACCTCTCTAACAAAACTTCACTATAAATATGGATTAGTGGAGCTTGTGGAAGTGAATATATGGAAAATTTACAAAGTCCTTTTGGAAAGAATAGAAATACAAATATGTACAATGAAAATCCAAGGTTCGGAAATACAATATATATTCAAGATTTTGCACTATACATATTTGTATTGTACACTTTCCAGACTAAGGCAGTGTTTGGCATCGATGTCGTTTTCTCAGAAAATGGCACCACATTGATGCCACGTCAGAAAAAGCAGTGCTTCAGAAAATGGCCTCTTATTTGGCATAAAAAAAATGTTGCTCTAGAGCATGCCTTGGAAATCAGGAAAGTGTGGTATGAATAAACGTCAAATTTAATGTTTCTTAGAAAACATCCCATTGCTGCTAGCGGTGCAATGACATGGCATCAATTTGGCATCATCTTGGCCATTGGATAATGTAGACCAATGCTGAAATTAAACGGTTATACAGCATTAGTACCAAACAAAACTAGTATTGTTTTCCCAGAAAACAGCCTATGTGGTAGTATCGATGCCAAAACAAAAATGAATCATTTTCTGAGAAACAGTGCAATAGACCCTCATGCATACAACACCGTTTTCTCATAAAACATCTCTGAAGGAACGACAGCGATGCCAAACACCTACTAAGGCTGCATTAGCAAAAAAGAGTATTATGAATTGTCAGTATAGGTTATTTTATTCCTTCATGTCACAAAAATGGGTGGAATCATCGATAACAAGAGATTATTTACTACTTAATATATATTGTATGAGTAGTCAATATAACAAAGATCATTTACTAAGAGCTACCCTATAGTTGCATATTATTTAGACACCTCTTTGCTTTGCAATCATTTTATTTATTTATTTATTTTTTTTTTGAAGCCTTAAAAGGAAAATTCAGTAAAATTGCTCAAATTACAAAGCAAGATACACACAATCAGCAAGAGAAAGAAACCAATAACAACCAAATTGTTGAACCAAAGAAGTAATGCTGAATAACAGGAGGGAAACTAAGGGTGCAACTTTTCTGAGTTAGGATTAAAATTTTATCAAAATTTCAATAAACCCAACCTGAAACCCGAGCCCGAAATAGTGTAAACTGTTAACTCGGGCCAACCCGATTTGCACCCCTAAGGAAAACTCATCAATAACCCTCGACAACAAGCGTGAAAATTCATAACAGGTAAAAAGGAGATCGAAGCTACAACTGTCTCCAACAGAGATGAAGCTCACCAAGCTACTTAATGAGACACAAACTACAAACAAGCCCAAACACAATTACATATTTTTATTTTTATAAACCTAAAAAACCTAATCTGGCCTTTTATTTCATTTTTTTTTGGTGAATCAGGCATTTTATTTAGTTTCAGAAATAAAGGTATAAAAGCCCGGGTACTAAAATATATTATTTTGAGAATGGTTTTTTATTCTGAAAATACCCGTAATCCATAGACTTTTAGAAATAAAACCCTCCCCCTACATTATTTTATTCTGAAATAAAAAAAAAAAAATAATAGAGAAAACAAAAGATAGCAAAAGATTAAAGCAAAAATAAAGTAATATACAAAAGTAAAATAGACAATTATAAAAAAAAAATATTCTTATTTTTTATTTTCCGTTATTTCAAATCAACATTTTGATTAATATCTTGGACAAACTTTAGGGTCAAAAATATGATATTTGTATTCAGACTCTGTTATATAAGTTGGAAAATATTTAATTTGGTTAATCAGCTTGCTTTACTTTAATTTAAATCGCTATAGTCTATATATGCCTAGCATTTTCAATAACAACCAGTCTGTACCCATAGTTATTGTCATAAATTCGTGAGTATTATTTTTCTTCCATGTAATCATAACTTCAAATCACCTTATATTTTAATTACCAAAAATTAGTCTTATATTTTAAACCTGATGAGGGTGAGAAAGCCACGTATCCTCCTCTACGAAAGCCACCAGGCCATGATGAAAAATAGAAGGTTCAGGAAGCAGAAATTTTGAATTGAAAGTTTACCCATGGATGCAAATGGATCGGTTCATGATCCTATCCGATTTGTTCGAATTCGGATCACCCCTGTTTGAATCTTTGGATCGGATAAGAATCACTTTTATCTGATTTGAGAAGATCTGATTCAATATATATTATATATTTATAAATATAAATATATATAATAAATGTTATTTATTTATTATAAATATATATTTTTATAAATTTATTATATTATTTATTTTTTTATAAAAAGCATGTATATATATGATGAAAATAGTTAAAATATAATTGTATTTTTGTTTTAGTATATTTTATTTTTCTTTTGATAGTTTATTAATTTTTAAAGAAAATAAGTTGGATCGGATTAGATCCGAAAATTCAATTTACCAATAGGATTCGAATTTAAATCAAATCCTATCAGATCCGATCGGATCTTCAAATTAAATCGAATTCAAATATACCTTGATTCGAATTTGATCTAATCCATTAACATCCTTATTTGTTAACCCGATAAACCTTGCCTTGCATATATACATATCCTATTGGTATCCATTCGTGGGAAAGTCGGGTCGGGTCGGATTGGAAAATTGTTAAGCGGATAAATCCAAACCCGGGTCTAGTTGAAATTCCAATGGGGTTAGGTTGAGAGACAAATTATTAAATTCTGAATCAGTCCAAAAACAGGTGGAATGTAGTTGAAATTCTTGGCTCAACCTAGCATCATACTTCCAGAAAAAAAGGTAACCAATTAGCGAACCTCCTCCAGAGTCCAGACATTGGAAACTTTGTTTGGACGAAATTAGCCTTCTTAGCTCTTTAGGTACTGATGATTACCAGTTGACCACGATTAATCTTTTCTGTGGGCAATAGAAAAAGCCTATTGGAATCTACAATTTGCTTCAAAGGCTCCAATTGGAAAGAGTGCAAATACACAATTTCAGTATTTTTGTAATTACACTCTTCTCAAATGCCTAAATGGAGTTTTTTTTTTTTTGATAAAGCCAAACGGAACCTTGAGAGTTAAAAGAAAAAGGAAATTTGATTCAAGGAGAGGTCCTCACATAAAGAGGCACTATGATTAAAGAAAGGCCCAAATTGAGACCTGACCTTCAACAAAAGTTGAATTTGGTTCTGTGACATGAACCGGAAGATGGATCTCGAGAATATAACCCCCAAACTTGCCACTTTGTGATGTCTCAAGAATTTAGGGATCAATTCCTTATGGGTCCCTTTTTTTTATAAGTAGTAGATGGGTTTCATATATGTGATCAATTTTGTTAGGCTCAATTTGGAAGGAGTACAAATATAAATATGTAGAGTATAAATATATATAAATTAATATAGAAAACATAGTTTTGCACTTTATATATTTGTATTTGTATTTCTTCTAAATTGAGCCTTAAAAACAATTCAAAAAGTTTTACAGTTTATTGTATTAAATTTATATGGACTTTGGAAAAAATTTTCTTTGGCCCAATGTTTTAAAAATCATTCCAAAATGAGACCATTTTCTGCATCTGGTTCCTGGGTCAGTGGTTCAACTGTCCAATTCAAATAGATCAACCCATGATATCATCAAAGACATAATAAAATATTTAAAATCAGTTATCAACTGTGAACCATTATTTGGTTCGACCATCTAGGTCAGTGGTTCGTTGACTAAATCACCAATTTTTGCAAAATAGCATGCCAGTTGATAAATGGACCTAAAATTATGACTAATTCCCTTGTAGAGCGGTTCAACCATCTTGATCAACAATGTTTTGAAAACACTGCTTCAGCCTAATTGATTGCGGTGCAATTTCATTTGTACTAGTGCAAACTAAGAGTATGGGATTACAAATAATTTGACCGAAAAAATCTGATTTGTTTTGCTTTGTCTCAACTTTTCCCTTTCTCTGTTTGCATTGCAGATGTCATAAAATAAAACCATGATAAAGTAAGGCAAAATCACAAGTGTCGTCATTTGCAGTCTCTTACATTTGTACTAATGTAAAACAGATTTCTATTATTGATGATTTCCAATTCCATTTGTGGTGGATGTGCATGGCATATGTATTTGGGCGCCGAGAGAGAAGAAAAGAAATGGAGCAAAATTTTGTAATGATCGTCGCTTTGACGTGAGGCCATTGCAGAGAGATTATTTTCTCACCTTTATTCATTTAAAAAGAAAGAAAAAAAAAAAAGAATTGAAAGTTATTCAAAGTAATTGGTGAAGAAGAAATAATTTGCAGAGTGGAGGTTGAGGCTGAGGCTGTAGATATTTGTATTTATACTTTTTTCAAACTGAGGCTGTAAATAAAAAGAATGCAACTTGTGGTTTTATTTTGTCTTGGGTTTTAATTTATTATGTTTAAGGTCTTATTTTATTTCATTTGTACTGCAATCAAATAAAAAAAGTAAATTTTAAAATAAAAATAAATCAGAATTTGCACCCAAATCATTTGTGCACGACCATAATATAGTATCAGTGCAAATTTAAGACAGTCAATAACTTCCATTGTAAGACCTTAGATGGATCAAAAGATTAGCTTGGCAGGATGGAGAGGAATAATTCACATCTTAAGAAAATTCTCAGAAAAATTCCTGACCATCTTTTATATAAATATATATTAAAAAAAACTCCTGATTTGTACTTTGGATTTTCTAATGGTCGGCTTTATTACCCTCTAAATATGAGACAAAGCTGAAATAGCAGCTGAACTCTAGTGATGGCCACTAGGTCCTTTTTAAAGTACAATCTTTTTTCTTCTTTGCTTTTCTTCCTTTATAAGCAATATTCAAGGGTTATTTAGTTATTAATGCATCTTGGCAATTTGGGATAAGACCAAGAAAGTTTAACTTTATTTTCCAATGTGTTAATGGTGGCCCCTTAAATTTGCTTTTCCTGTGGCTCCATTTGTTTGAATATTAATGGAGCCAATATATATATTCAAGCTGAAAAGTTCTCCTATTTTCTCACCCTAGAGAGAGAGTATGGAACTCCAAAATAGTTTCCACGTTTATAGTGCAAACTGATTCATGCTCCACTGATAATCCATAATTCATGTGTTGCTTAGCATGCATTTGGCATTAGTGTCGGGAATATTGCATGTTTTTATGAGAAAACAATGTTTATTTTTTGCTTGGAACTGGTGCTGCTATATAGATGTTTTATGAGAAAACAGTATTGGTTTTGTTTAGTTCTAGTGTTGGCAGTAGCGTTTTTAATATTGATCTATATTATCCTGTGTTCAAGATGATGCCACATGGATGTCACATCATTGTACCGCCGATAGTAATACACTGTTTTCTCAGAAAACATTAAATTTGGCATTGCTGCACAGTATACTTTCCTGATTTCAAAGGCATGGTTTAGAGCAAGTTTTTTTTCTAGAAAAAGTAGTACCAAACAAGAGGGTATTATTTGAAGCATCACTTTCTTTGATATAATGCCTATGTGAAGTCATTTTCTGAAACAACGGAATTGATGCCAAACACCCTCTTAGTGAATCGAAGAAACAAGATTTGGTCTCATATTAATTGTTGCATTCATGGTATTTATTCATTAAGGGGATATTCTACAAATGTGTATTATGTTTATCAAAGTGAAAGCAATTAATTTGTTTTCAGGAGTGTAACAATTGTTTAATAAAACCATACATATTGGCAAATCTAAGATGTCCTTACATATTGACTCATTAAGRCTATGTTTGGTTTGAAGGAAAAAGTAGGGAAAGGAAGGTTGATTGTAAAGGTTTCCTTACCTTTTCCTTCATTTCCCTACTTTTTCCTTCAAACCAAACATAGCCTAAATTTTTTAAGTTAAATTTTAGATGCCCTTTTATTATTATCATAATTTTGGTATTTGAAATACTAATAAACCCTACTTCATCCTCACATGATCCTTTTTCTTGAAAATTTATCCACAAAACTTTAAAACCAATGTTTTTAAAATCAACCCGAAGAACAAACTAGTCAGGGGTCCGGTTCTTGGGTTGAACGATTGGCCCGTTTTGACAAAAAATTAAAAAATTAGAAAACAGTTCAAGCCGTTGAACGGCTCAAATGCCCAGATCAGTGGTTTATTGACCAAATCAACACTTTCTTTTTTGCAAATATCTGATTTTGGGGAAAAACAGAACTGGTCACCTGATCGGTTCCCGATTTTTCCAGTCTGACCATCCGGTCTGATCCGATTTTGAAAACCATGTTCAAAACATACATAAAAGGAAAATAACAAAAAAAAACTATTGCTCTAATTAATTAGCTATTAAAATTATAATGATTTTCTGTTAAATGATACAACAAGTTTCTGCTTTTCATTTGTGCTTCCAACCCCTCCCCACCACGAACAAAGTGGCTATTGAAAAAAAACCCTATCTTCTAGTCTGTATTTTCATCAGAGTTTTAAAACCCGACCTGAAGAGTGAACCGTTTTTCTTTCTATGCCAATGAATTAGTGGTTCAACTATCCCGGCCAATTAATTAACGCATGATATCATTAATATAAAATAATAAAATAATAAAATAATAAAAAATCTAATAACACCGATTAAACAGATGATATGGGTTAATGGTTCAACCATTTGCGTCAATTGCTTATTCACCACCCGGGTCAACGATAGATAAAAAACACAGATTTGTCATAGCTATCACCATGTGTAGGGTGAAGAATACATACAGAAACTGCTATTCTTGACCCATATTGGCTTACCCATATTGAACAAACCCGATTAAGTGGTGGAGGAGTGGGACGCGTCTATATGAACGGTTATGATAACTCTCCCCCATTTCCACATGTTGCCCTCTAATATAGCCCTAAAACCCGCACAAAACCGGATCCTTTGACCGAACCCGTCACTCTCTTGTCAACTGCCACGTGTCAGAATAGCAAAATAGACCTTTTTGTTTTTATCCACTGAAACCACCCTAATTTTGGAGGGGGTATTTCCGTAAATATAGAAGAACAAGGCAAGAAGGGTAGGAAGTAATAGGAAGTCGGCACGAATACGCTTTTAATAACTCCTGCACTAATCCTACTTTCTAATTAGATGGCAAGAGCGTAATTTAGATGGAAACCGAGGGCTACTATAAATTAGCTTCTTACGAAAACCAGAGGCTTTAGTTTGGATTGTCACTGTATAAATAGTCGAAACCCCGAACTGGCGATTTCGAAAACCGCCACTTCGCTTCGTTTGGTCTCGATGCATATCGCCAAGTTTTTTCACTGCTGTGTTTGTCTGACCGATTAAAGACTCGGTTTGGTCGTGCCTTGGGCGTGAAGTTTCGAAACCCATCTCTTCTTTTGCACGGAAAGCATAGATTTTTGCTCTCTGATCGTCTCTTTTGATCTCCTTGGAGAGATTTGTTGCTTCAAATAGAACTGGGTTATTCCTGTTTTCTTGAATTTTCATTCTGAAAGATGGACGATCGGAGAAGACATCAAGTTGATAATAATCATCATCAAGAGGTCCTGAGGACACCCAAAAAATCGCAGAACAGGAAACCGCCTTCTGGTACGTTTTGGTGTTCTGCTTCGTTTACTTGATTAGCTTGTTAAGTTGTTATGTAGAAGAATGGTTATCTTAAACTGTTGATATATGTGTTCTTGTTGATTGGTTTTCGGTTCAGAGTGCGGGGCATTTAGAGCTAAGCGATGGATACTTGTTGGCCTTTTCCTTTCTTATTGTGTTATGGTTTTGCTTCGTTAATGTGGGTGTACTGTTACTTTTTCTTTCATTCTTTTCCCGAGTGAAGTTGTTTGAGAAGTCGGTTTTATTTGTAGAAAGATCTTTGATAGATGGGGGATGTTTCGATGATTTCTTCTAGGGTTTGAATTTTGTTTTCGTATTCAGGACATAAGAAATGGGTTCGTGTATTATCAATGATTACATATTCAGAATTCCCCTTATCTTGTTTTTACCTTTTTCCCGACTTTTTCTGATCCTAGTGTTCTTTTTCTGTTTAAGGAATCTCCGTTGCTTATTTAAAGGAGGGAAGAAGGGAGTGGACAGTTTCTATAATGCAAATCGATTTGTTAAATTTTTCTTACTCTGTAAGGGAGGAAAAAAGAAGGGGTGAAAAGATCTGCTTCCATTTACTGTTTTGTTATTGGGTGGTTTTGGGATTAAGGAATTAATTTGCATGGGCTCTGTTTGGTTGTCTTTCTCTCTTTCTTTTTTTTATTTTTATTTATTTTTATTTTTTCTCCTTGTTTAATGCTTTGAATGGTTTGATAAATGCTTTTGTTTCTTTAAAATTTCTGAATTGCAGAGGTGTTCCCTTTTTGTAGTAAATGAGGCCATGATTTTTCTCAAGTTGCGATGTTGAGGCTCTCTGTTTACTGRTTTTCAGTAGTGTTAGTGGTTCAAATGAAATCATTTAATTTCATCTTTATGGTGTTGTGATTTCAGGGTTTTGGCAGCCTACTGTGCCTTCATGGGAGAAGAAATTTTGCGCTTCTGTGGGTACAATTCCATGGCGAAGGCTCTTGGAAGCAAAGAAAGTAACATCATTCTATGAGAATGTGGTTCAGTGGAATGACTCAGCTGGTGAAGAGGCATTCAACAATGCAAAAAGCCGCTTTTGGGCAAAGATCAATGGACTCCCTTCTGACATTTCTCTGCCTGACCCAGATATCTATATCGACAAGATTGATTGGAACTCTGACGTTGATCCGGAGTTGATATTGGACTTGGATCGAGATCCTGCCGTTCCTGATGAGGGGGACAAGGATGGGAAGGTTTTAGGTCTTACTGATTCTCTCTTATGGTTGAATCGTCCAGTTCCATGCACTGGATGGGATGATGCAGAGGAGGATCCGGTCAGAACAGCTAAGAATTTGTCATCTGATCCCGTATTTGGAGATCGTCGTCAGAATGCTGATATTGATAATAATAATCCTTGGGAATCTGCTAATATTCAGGGGAATGAGAGTGAGAACAGAACATGGGGTCAGGATAAAACATGGGGAAATCATTATCATGGGGGTAATTCATGGGGTTTAAACCAGTGGAAGAACAATGTTAATGAGAATTTGGAATCCAGTAAAACCAATGGAGGTTGGGGAACATGGAATAGGAATAGCAGAAAGAGAGAAAATGCCCAATCAGTACATGTCAAGGTATAAGACCTCCAGGTTCCAAGGACACAACTATCGACAGATCGATGGTGGAAGAACAGTGGCGGTAGGTGTAGGGTGAATTTTGTTTACGATCGCCCAATGATTGATAAAAAGCCATTGGCTCCAAAGCAGTGGAACTCAATCCAATACTGTGGCCCAATTAGTCATCGTGGATGTGGTGAAGCAGGCAACAATTGGGGCATGGAGAAGCCAGTTTCTTAAATGTGGACAGCCTATTTACATATTCATTTTATTCTTTGTTATATAAGCATTTAAGCAAGTGTTAAGGGTCGGCATCATAATGGTAAGACCTGTACCAGCTCGTAAGACTCGCAGGATCGAAGATGTTGTTTCATGTCTTGTTTGCTTCAGAAGAGTTGCCTCCCCCAAGATTTTGAATGGAGGTTTTTCTTTGAGAATAGTTTTATGTAACGACTACATATTGTTCCTTCATCAAATTGATATATTGTTTGGTTTTCATGCAAAATCTGTTTTGCATGTAACACATATTTCTATAGTATATATGACCCAGTTCATATATATTCTTTCATCCCCTCTCCCCTCAATAACTGAACCCTCTTTATAAGTCCTAGAGAAGCATCATCCATTGTAGTTTTATGGAAGTTCAGCTCAAGATTTCATAGTTATGTTTTTCTTACAGTCCTTGAGATTTCTGTTATCCACTAGTTGCAGTGTTATTGTTGGGTCACCTTCTAACTAACATGTTTAAGAGAAACTACTGGTGACATTATCTTTCTGTCTTAAAGCTCCCTGAAATAGCTACCTGTTTCAACTTGTGGGGAAGATTCTGAAGTCATATGCTCTGAGATATTTCCTGAGATTATTCTCGAAAAAAGAAGAGGTAAGAAAACGTGCTATCTATAAATTATGGACTGTGAGTGGATTAGATAGACACAAGAGCATCCATGTCGATCCACAGCCAAGGAAAAGGAGGGGGAAAAAGAAAAAGAAAAAGAAAAAGGAGGATGATGTCCTTTTTCCTTTACATAGATAGTTCTTTCAATTTCGTCGGAGTTATGTTTGTGTGATGGGCAAGGTACGGGGTGGAAAGTGAGTTGCACCTAACAAAGCAGTTCATGTACGAGGAGGCTGTTGGGTGACCAGGGTGGCTGTCGGGTGGGGCTTGGCCTCTCATGCTTGACACACAGCTTGGCCTCTCATGCTGCATGGGTCCCAACTCCGAGTCTGAATCTGCTCCTAACGCAGCGCGCCTCACACCGACCTCAGCGTGTCCTGGCCGCACATCGGGAACATCTCCCGTACCGTATTTGTATTTATTATTCGTGGGAGATGTTTTCCATATGGTTGTGAGGCGCGATGTATGAGGAGCAGGTCTTAATTCCCCAAGGCCATAGTTGGCTGGGCCCAGATCTGTAAATCGAATCGTACAGAACTGCGTTGGTCACATGCTTTGGTGACTCATCTCTTTGGAAAAACATTGATACCTTTTTTTTGTTGGGTGAGGTTGATGTGATGGCCTTGGATTGCTAGCAATGAAGGATGATACCCCACAAGGCCACAAGACGCCCTTATCTGGCCAGGACAAGGACCAGCACCATTTACTTGGCAGTTAAGGCTGTCAATTGGATCGGGTTTGGTCCAGTCCGATCTCAACCCAATGGAAGTCGAATTCAAACCAATCCAATTGAAAAGTAAATGGAGTGGATCTAATCCATTCTACGCAAACTGAATGAAATATTAAAGAATTACATAAAGAACCCAGAAAATATAAAAGAACTACAGAAATCGAGAAATATAATAGAAATTTCATAATAAGTATAAAAATGCTTAAAAGATAGAAAACATAGAAAAACAAGAAAAATTATAGCAATATAAAATATATTGGGGCTGCAAAGGTTCTCAACCACAGCGGTTCAAAATAAATTACCTTTCATACACTTAGGGTCCGTTTGTGTTTTTTTAGATTTTGGAAGGGGGAAAATTAGTCAAAGGGATTTTGGTTGCTATTGACTAAGAAACTCCTGCTCTATTTTTTTTTTTCAGATTTATGTGGGGTCTGTCATTTACTAGAACATGCTTTATAGTTTCACACATTTACTTAAACATAATGTATATTTTGCATTACCTATTACTTAATTAACCTTTCATTAAGAAGTATGTGTTTTTCTTTTGAAAATGATAAAATTATTGCCTAAGCTAAGTGGAAAATTTTTTAGGGTATGGACCTATGGTTGCTTATACTTAAAGTACCCCTAAACTGAGTGTTAAATGTTCAAAGGTATGATTTTGGTTGTTTATTCCAAAAGTATCCTAATACGTTTTTGTATAGAAAACAAAATTGACCAAATAGAGAAAAATATAATGGTTGTCCATGTTTAATTAGGGGGAAAATGACATTTTTGTTTTTAGTTTCTTCAGATTAAATCTATTTGAATGGATGTTAGGGTTAAAATTGTCATTTTTCACTTTCATCTAGTGGAAGGTCAATTAAGTAAATTGATTGAAAACTATAGGGGATGTTTTAGTAAAACACAAACTATAAAGTAGTTTTTAGTAAATTCATGAAACTATAGGGAGTGTTTTAGTAAATAACCCATGAAAATTTTATTTTCCTTGAGTAACTGATACCCATCATTTAAGTGGGTAAGTAATTTTCTCACATGAGGGGAAAGTTGATATTACTTGGATGGGACAAAATTGTCTCTTTTAATAATGACTTTTATGGCTAAAATGGTCATTATCTTATTTACTGAAAAGTGATGGTGCGTGATCTAGTTACTCCCTCCTGGATGGTAGCTCAGATGTGGTCTACTTACATGGTCGATCGAACTGCAAGGAAATACTATTAGGGGACCCAGGGTGCTTTACTCGATGTGGGCACTTCGATGCTTAAGTTAGCGAAGTGTGTAGTAGCGAGGTTGTATGTTTGTGAGTGTTATGGTCACACCATCCGGCAAGGCACCGCGGCGCCGTCATAGGCAGCAGCACACACAGCAGGCCGCACAGCAGTGGGCACTGCCTGGCAGCACTGCACAACAGCATGCACCGTCGATAGTGCGCAGCACGCACCGCCAGGCAGCAGCGCGCACACACCCGGTACCGCACGGTAGCAGCACCATGAGGCGCGCGCACGGCAGCGGCACCCTGAGGCGCGCGTACGCACTGCACGCACACACCGCGCAGCAGCCAGCAGCAGCAGTAGAGTGGGGCCCACACGACAGCTCATAGGGGTGGGCCCATCCTTATCTGGACACATCAAGCCAACTCGCCGCCAGCTTACCTTATCCTTATCTTATCCCTTATCCTTATCYAATCTCATCTTTATCTTATCTTAAGTAAGAGTGAGTTACCAATAGGAGTAGG
>NW_010729351.1:210317-229432 GCF_000365185.1 Nelumbo nucifera | reverse complement strand
TGGTCTCTTGGACAAATCACCCATTCAGTTTCCATAATCGGGTCTGCAAGCAAGGGAAGGTGCAAGGGGAAGCAGGGCTTTCGCACCGTGGACCGACCCGTGACGGGATCCTACGTGCGGGACCATAACAGTGAGTAAGAGAGCTAAAGAGCTAAATCATGCATACCTTATGAGGTTGGAGGTGATGTTCTTATATAGGCAAACTGTCGTAGGCCTCACGAAACATGTTTGAGATCTCTAGCCCGTGTTACCTAGAGTCTGTTTCGCATCCAAAGATGGACCTCGTGTGAKTTGATAAGGCTTATCGAGTCTGTTTGATCCGGGTGGGATAAGGAAAAGGCTTGTTGACGTGCGATGTAATCCCGGAAAGGTTGGAGACAACTAGCTAGCTTCTAGAAGTGGGTTACATGGCACCTCGGCAGGTTGGGATACCACGAGTTGCTCGAACCTCAGTCTTGGATGATGTACCAAGATGCCCGAGCTGACCTGGCCAGTTGAGGTGTTGGAAAGTGTTGAGTTGTCATCCAGTCATCAAGTCGCTCCACGTGTTCGCATGCTAATAGGTCGGGCCAAATTACCACTCATCAAAAAGCGAATAGTGCCTCATTGGCTCAACATTAAAATACAATTACTTTGAAGAGGAAAAGGATCAAATCACACAGGTACTATTCTTTACAATCAACCTGATATCATTTAAAAGCTTGCAACCATGGTTTTCAAAATTGGACCGAACAATTGGATCGTAAAAACCAAAAACCCATCAGGTGACCGATTCCGTTTTATCTCAAAACCATTGATTTGTTTAACAAACCGCTAACCCAGGCGGTGAAAGTGGGTGTGAATCACTTACCCACCTGATGAAAATTTAAATTACATGGGTAACATTTCGCCTGACCGAATGCTATTTTGTGAGTATCCGGCCAATATTTCTCCAAGAATCACTTGCCCAGAGGACAATTTACCCTGGTAATGCAAAACCAAGGAAGCCCCGATGTTAAATGTAGGGGAAATGTTGATACTGAAATCCTTGACCTATATTTTTGACATTGACTACCGAAAAAAAAAAAAGAAGTGCAGCCTTAGATAAAACCAACACGATAGTTGCATCCCACACGTGTTCCATTTGCATTGTTTTATGTTCAGAATACAAACTCAAGCAAAATAAAGCATTATATATACATAAAACTTGTACCTTGCCTTCATAAGCTATAGTCAATCAATATAGATGAAGAATATAATTCTATGCAACATGGTATTAACTGCAGAGTGCGGACTACCCATAGCCGTTAAATAGGATAATTTCTGCAACTTCGATTCCCCAGCACCAAATTAGGTTATGCTTGATAGTAAGTACAGGACATTTGAAGAGCTTTAGACAATTGTCCCAACACAGCACAATTGTGCCACGTGTCATTTTTAGGCATGCCACATGTCATTTGACACAAGCAGGAGCTATTCACGCGCAAATCAATATATAAAGATCTCAATCATACAATTAATCACAAAATTGAAATTTTAACGTTCAACTGGTGATTCAACAATAGTCAACCACTTAGGTTGGACAATATAATTTTAGGATAATGACGGTTCAGCACAGGGTCAGAATTTGTTGTAGGGTAGGTGTCAGGTTAGAATTGATGTCAATTCACAGGCGGATATAAGTCCATAAAGTGTGAGTTTTGAACATTTTGGATGTTTATAACTCTATAGTGAAAATCAGAAATATGCATTGAACATATCCGTACTTCTTCGTATGAATAAACAGGTTTTAAACAAATCCCAAATTTTAACTTTTAAAAGATTTGGACCTAAAATTGAGATCAGATGACGATTTGATTTGATTTGAATGATTCAATCATCCGGGTTAACGACGAGCTGAAAACATTGGCTGATAGGCTAACTCTACAGTATGGTATGTTATATTTATTTAACAATGAAAAGAGATCACCACCACAAAAATATCTTCCCTTGATCTGATGTTCTACTAAGTGGTGCAAAATAAATCTGCATTTTGGAATGTCTTTTAAATACCAAATATGTCCCGTTGAAAAGTGAGAGTAGTGGGTGACATGAGAACCGTCTGGACTCTGGAATGCTTGGATCAGCCCGACCAACCCATTAAGTCAAACAGGTGACATGGTTTAGAGTTGATCGACAAAAACAAGCAATGCAACAAGCCCTTCAATTTCAATGGCCATAATAACTGTCTCATATGCTTACATGCAGCTCCAGCCATGAGTCGTAAACCGGCCGGCGACCAGCGTTAGTGGTAAAAAATGCAATTAGAGTGATTCAAACCTAAATCATTTAGCATTAAACTCTTATCTGCATTTTTAATCCACTAGACCACATTTCATGCTATGAAATGAAATAGAATATTATTTTATCAATTCTAGTGTCCACCTGTAATGTAGATAAATAACATATATTTGTGTCCAACTCAATAAAGAAATAATATTCAAAACTAATATTTTGTAAATTAGTAGAATAAATAATTTCTTAAATCCACATTAATATCGAAAAGTGGTTTTTAATCTCAAAAAATTTATACGAATAAAGATATTAATAGTATAATAAATTAATAATTACTATTTTAATTTTAATTAAATAAAAGTATATATATTATTTACAAAAATAAAAATGTTATTTATAAAATATTCAAGAATATAATATAAATTGAATTTGTCAAATCCATTATCCTACATTTATATAAAAAAAATGATTTTATCTAAAAAATTATGGAAAAAATGTTAATAATGGAATAATTATTTTAGTAGTTAAAAATTATGAATTTGCATATATTTGATATATTTTAAGTTAATAGTATATATTTTATAAATTTTTAATTGATATTTTAGTTACATTTTATAATAACATGTTTATTGTTTACAAAAATAAAAATTTTGTTAACTAAACATTTGAGAATTAATTCTTAGTTAACTTTTGGTTAATATTACAAATTAAAAATAATAAAATAGAAAATTATCAATATAATAATTCATGTATAATAGTTGCATATGTTTTGTGCCTTGAAATTCAGTAGAAAATAACATAATAATAGCTTTATGCATGTATTAATTTGGAAAAAAATATATATAATATGTTATAGGATTCTTGATTGATACATTATCAATAAAATTTTATGATTTCTATGCATCCTACTGTATTAACTGTAATATATTTCTTCTCATATACCTTTAGAATATACAATTTCTATAAATTTATACATTAGTTATGGCTATTTTAATCTTAAATATAATGTTATTAATATATTTATGGAATTTATATGCATTTTTTGGTGTATCCATATTTTTCGTCCATATCCATGCGTTTCCGAAACATATTCGTATCCATATCCAAGTGGTCCGATACGATACTCGGTATTGATACTTTAATCCTTGTATGGACCTATCCACCATTTATAGTGACATGGGTATAATTGGCCATTTCATTAGATGATGACACGTGACAACACCCAAGGACATTTTTCGCCACTTTGACATTGGTTAAAGGCATTGTCATAACTCCCACAAATCATTACTGCGGAGCATTTACTACAGGCATTACATTC
This sequence comes from Nelumbo nucifera, assembly GCF_000365185.1. Next base: position 225,861 of record NW_010729351.1, on the reverse strand, counting down.
TCAGCTACACTTACTCCCAGTGCACTTATGAGGGGGTAACGCTTGGTCGTCATCTTTGTAACAACCCTATTCATGACTAAGATTCACAGGACGATTACTGACTGCCCATTATTTCTCGCCCAGGTGACTCCGATTATAAAAGGGCACCTAAGCCTAAGGTATAGATTTATGCACACTTGAGTTATAGTGCACTTATGAGGGGGTAATGCTCGCCCCTCATCTCTGTAATAACCCTATTCATGATTGAGATTCATAGGACGGTTACCGACTGCCCATTATTTCTCTCCCAGGTGACTCCAATTATAAAAGGGCACCTAAGCCTATGGTATAGATTTATGCACACTTGAGTTATTTACTCAATTCTTGTTGTGACCTCGACTCTCCCTCATCCTTCGACTAACTTGACCGTCAGAGTCCTCACCCCTAGGAACACTCCTAGGGGATCGAACGTCTTTTCACTCTTTATAGGTGGGACCTTTGGTTCTCAGCCTTGGAAGTTACTAAATTGCCCTTGGCTCCAGATTTGGCAGTAATAATTGACACCGTCTACGAGAATGATCTCTTCGGCAAAGTAAGAGGCCTTCAACAAAATGGCCACCTCGTCGGCGCCTAGGATCAACAAGGCAGAAGATCTGCCTACGTCTCAATTAGCTAGCGGTTAGGTGGACGCATGGGAGAGGAGCCCTCGGAGTCGGAGGATAGCAGCCGAAGAGTAAGCCGACATCGCTCCAACACCTCTAGGCACCCCCAAATCTGAGGTGTTAACCGCTCGACCTCCCATGCTTGTGGTGTCCTAGATGACCAATGAGAGCATCCTACGAACCGTGTTGCCTCCAACCACAATAGGGACGACGACGGGTCAAATATCCATTTTGACCCCCATATATGAGAGTTTTTGTTTGTCTTTTTGGGAGTATCATTGGAAAATAAAAAAGTTGTATGATTACACTTTAAGAGATAAGAGATAAGAGGAAACGAACAATCATTTTTCTCTTAAAATTAAAAGATTCCTCTAAAACCTCCCTAGACGTTAACTTTCTGTCACACTCCGTTCAAATGTGACATCACATGATTGAAAATTCCTAAAATACCCTTTTATACTTGGACAAGAAAAACTAAAACCCACTTCTAAATCCACTCCATCTCTGTCTCCTAACCAGTCAAAATGTTCTCCTTCTCCCAACTAGTCCGTGTTGCTTGGAGATCCATTCGTCCTTCCAGGAATCACCAATACCACCCCCAGCGGAGCTGCTAGACTCAGCTACTGCAGCACCTAAAGAAAAAGGATTTTTAATTCGTCTTTTAGAAGTTGAAGAACGCCAAAAAATTTTGGAAGGAGTTTTTCTTTTTCTATCTCTGTTTTCCCTTAGAGCCAAGGTGGTGGTGACTGGTAAGGGTCTTCTGATTCTATTTCAGTTGTTTGCATCATCTCTATTCTCTAGGGTGGTTATGGGATTTAGATATTTCAACACAAGTAAATAATGCTTCTGCAATGTGAATAGTCCCTTCGAGGCTTCAATCATTCCAATCAAAACCGAAAGAAAGAAGGAAAGCAGGATTTTGGTGAATGACACAGTCCAAGCACCTTCACATTCTCTCAAAACAACTCCCTCTTCATTTCTCTCAGAAGCACATCCAATCCAAGGTTGCTCCCCTTCCTTTAACTCTTGAGTCAATGAAGCTATATTGGCGTTGGAGCTATCTTTTAAATTTCCATCCAACATTTTCACCTCTTCAATCCGAGGTTTCACTCTTTCAAGTGTGGAATCGACGAGCCTCTGAAGATCTTTTCTTCAAGTTTTTGACGCTCTTCGCGACCAAACTCCCCAAACAGGACTCCTAACGCAGCCCCTGCTACCAAACTCCCCATCTATGACTTTGCTATTTTCCAGATCAATGTTTCTCCACCAATCTTTGTTGATGCTGATTTCTTGAGAGTTACAAAGATATTCCTATATCTTGGTACAGAATGGCTTCTGTACAGAATGGTTCGTACAAGACTGATGTAGTTGAGACCGGATCCGTTCCTCACAGAACGCACCTACCACAAAGGACGGGAGATGTTTCCAATACATTGTAAAAAAAATTTAGGGATACTTTAAGACAATATAACAAGGATAGAATTAGTCAATTTTTCAAATCTTATGGGTACTTTAACAAATTTGTCCTTATTTAAATAACTAAATAATATTATAAATAACTAAATTTAAATATTTTAAATATAAAAAATTTAATAACTAAATAATATTTTAGATATTATTTAATAAACAAAAAATAAATTAAATGCATTTCTTCAACTATCTAGTTTTCTTGCACATAGGTAACAATTGGTTTTTTACACTGCTAATCATTGTTTTTTATTCTATTAATAATCATTTTTCTTTGCTAACAACCGTTTTTTTTACTTGTTTTGGTCACAGAGTTGAGTTGACACAGCCAGATATGTTTGGTTGGTGCAAGGATCAAAATTTCGTCATGTATCAGCCTGTATCCACCAATATGTTTCGTACCAGAGCCTTCCCGATACATCCCTACAGGGGGTGTTTCAGGTTGTCAAGTGGTTCAGAGGGTAAACCAGTCTTAAACCGGCCCCTCTGAACCAGTTTTGAAAAATATAAAAAACAGTACCGATACAGGCTGATATGCCCTACAGGCATATTGCCCTGTATCGATATTTTGAACCTTGGTTTTTGGTGTTCTCTTTTAAAGTTACAGATAGATTGCTTGGCTTGCGTCAATCTCACTTAGAGATGGATTTAAAAGGGGAGAATGTATTTACTAGTTCAGTTGGTTTGGTGTTTTTACTCTATCAAAAGCACTTATTTGTTCAGAGACTAGTGTAAAAATTGATTGATATATCTCTGTTTTAGACTATTTTTTGTTTTTGTTTTTTCTTTTTGAAGTAGTCAATAGATTACATGGATTGCTTCAATCTCACCCAAAAATTGGTTTTTATGCGGAAGGGAGACAACGGAATAAGAGTGCCATCGGGTCAAGAAGACGATGGAAATAGATCGGGTAATATTAAAACCAGATCCATATTTGATCCACTTCACTTAATAAATAGTGGATCAAAACCATTTTGGTTATTTTAATCACTATAGTGGTATGGGTTGTCTTTTCTAACGATATTCTTCTTTGTTTTTAATTATTAGAATTTTAGATGGGATTATGAGATCAATTTGGTATTAGAAAAATGTAATGATATAATACTAGATTGATTTTTTTATTAAATTGAATGCACTAGACAACTAGCTTATGAGTTGAATGGACAAAAGTGTCTCCGTTTATCCAAGATGTTGGGGCCTTAAAACAATCACCTATAGAGAAAGTGTTTGAAATAGCAATGAAGAATAATCTAATAAAASTAAAAGTAACAAAATTCAAGCAAAACAAATAAAAACAAGAACCACCAAGAACACAAAGAATTTATGTGGTTCGGCCTTACCGCTTATATCTATGGGAAAGAAAAAATTAAAATTGTTCTTCACTATGAAAGAAAAAAGAGAAACTGTATAGGTATGTTATGTCTTATAATCCAAACCATCCCTTAACCTTTGTATACCTATTCTCCCTTTTCTCTCTCAACCCGAAGAACAAAAGCAAGAGAAAAATTCACTCTTACACCAAGAGTACATTCTTTTTCTCTACCTCTCTTCTTTTCTCTCTAACAAGAAAAAGAGTAAACTTATCAAAAAGAAAACTTAACCTACATACAAAAGAAAGCTTTTACATGTAAAATCACCACACTAATTGTTAGATTCAAACTAATCCAATGGTTGAAAAATAAGACAACCCTAACAATTTCCACCTTGGTTTATTTTTTAACCACTTTGGAGATCTACCATTTGTGCTTCCACCTAATCGCAAATATTGCAAACCTCCATTGACTTGTAAAACACCACTAGATGCACATTACTTGAATCATTTGGTCCTGACTCCACCTAATCCAAACAAAACGACCAATATACATGTGTACATGTATAACTGCACCCAAGATAATAGTCCTAGTTAACTCCAAAGAGAGACCTCAATCCTTCCTCTCTCCTAGTAGGAATATTCCTCTCACAATCATTTGTACCTTGGAAACTTCTAGCACTTGTTTCCGCTCTAACTATGAAAGAGACTCTTCATATGTCCACACAATCTTGCATACTCCATTTCCAACATTCCATCGAGGCCATGGGGAACCATTGCATTTTTCTCCCTTCATCAGGACCATACCATCGCATGTGATTTCTATGACTCCACCTATAGCAAAGACCTTGCAACCTTTGAAATCCAATCGGCTCAGTGATATTAGATTTCCATGCATTTTTGGGACAAATGCCATTCCACCTAAAGTGTGAACCACTCCACCAAACGTTTTGATTTTCATTGTTCTAATACCCATGATGTCACACGTAGATCCACTACCCAAGGAGACAATACACCTTCTTCTCTTGGAATGTATCAAAATATTCCTTCCTGCATCAAATATGCATAGAACACTCAGAATTTAAAACCCACTCATTTGGAGAAATGTTGCACATACCTTCGAAGACTATGAGAATGCCTCCATCATTTGATGCAATTGCCACACTTTTAGATTCATCTCCACCCCTACTTCGTATAGGACAACCTCTCTTCACATGACCAAATTCCTTGTATCTGTAGCACTATACTTTGCCCTTTTCTTTGGCCTCGGATCTAGACTTGCTGCTCTCAGATCTCTTGTCATGCAACCTTATTTTCTGATCAATTTCCTATGTAACCAATGGAGAATCTTGCCCGYTATCATACTTGGGCTTCCTCCTAACCTCGTTGGATAGAAGAGATGTGATGATTTCTTCCAACTTAACTATATCATTCCCATAAAACAACGTTGTTACCAAATTTTTATACGAATCAAGAAGAGAAGTAAGAAGCAAAAGGGCCTTGCTTTCTTCCTCCACCTTGACATCAACTTTCCCTAGTTGATCCAAGATACCGTTGAGCACATTTAGGTTTTCTAGGAAATTCCCACCTTCTACCATTTTCAGCCTATACAATTGCTACTTCGGATATAGCTTTGTGGTCAAGCTTTTTCCCATATAGAGTTTTTCCAACTTATCCCACAACTCTAATGCAGAATCTTCTTCCATAACTCGATGTCCTCCCAATTAGCATCATTCATGTCTTCTGGCTTCCCATCTTTTTCCTTCAATGCTTTAGCCAAACCTTGTTGAACTATAATGTCATTTACCCTCATTTTCCATAGGGTAAAGTTGCCTTTACCATCAAACCTCTTAATCTAGAACTAAAAACTTATGCCTTTTGTTGCCATTATCTCTTGAGCAATTTCACAAACACCTTATTGGAGCTTCGATACCACTTTGTTGGGGCCTTACAACAATCACCCATTGAATAAAGCCACAAAGTGTTTGAAATAACAACAAAAAATAATCAAATAACAACAAAAATAACAAAAATCTAAGCAAAGACAAATAAAAACAAATACCAGCAAGAACACAGAATTTTTGTGGATTGGCCTTATCGCCTATGCCCATGAGAGAGACAAAAACTGTTCTTCACTATGAAAGAAAAAAGAGAAATAGTACAAGTACCTTGTGGCTTGCAACCCAAACTAACCCTTAACCCTTGTACACCCATTCTCCATTTCCTCTCTCAACTCGAAGAACAAAAATAAGAGAAAAACTCTACTCTTACACCAAGAGTACCCTCTTTTTCTCTACCTCTATTTTTTTCTCTTCAACAAGAAAAAGAGTAAATTTCTCAAAAAGAAAACCTAACCCTACATACAGAAAAAAACTTTTATATGTAAAACCCTCTTTAACGTTAAAAGGGACCATACCAACTATTAGATGAAAAATAATCCAGCGTTTGGAAAATAGGACACAACCCCAACAGAAGCGACAAGAGAGATGTGCATTAGTTAAGATATTTTTAGGCCTAAACACCATCTATTTCAGCTGACATTTAGATTTGGTCACAGTCTTCATAGAAGGAGCCAAAGTGAATTGTTGAATAATCTAGCTGAAGATTAACATAATCAAAAGACAAAATATTTTGTTGGTAATTTATTTTCTTTATCAATATCCGTAGAGAATTAAGTAAAAAAATGGGTTGTTTAACAAAATTTATAATTTAATAATAATTTACTATTAATTTTGTTAATTTATTTCATAAATTAAATTCTTTATTTATTCGATAAATGCATTACATAAGCCTCCCCTATATTTCAATCCTTGCATAAACCCCCCAACAATTTTTCCAAAAATTATAGGAGGCAAATGATCTAATGTATGTTCACATTTATTTTTAATTTGTTATGACATCTTTTGTCATGATATTGTTTTTTGGGTTTTCTCATAAACCCATGTAATAATAATTGAATATAATTAATAGTAATTTATTAAATTTATAATTCTTGCTAAACAATTTTGGGGCTTATTCGTTTTCTTAGCTAGTTGTATCTCTTTTCCATACAGATTTCTAAGTGTTCAAATTAAACATTGTGGCATCATCAAAACGGAGGTCAGTCATATTAATAAGTTTACTTTTTCTATCATGCAATTTCTGTTAGATTTCATTATTAGTGTTATTGAATTCCGTATATTTATTTTATTAACACACAATTCATTACTTGTGTTGTGGGACCTTTATTTGGTTGTGGGACCTTTATTTGGTGACTCATTGAGTGTTGTTGAGGTGAGCCCTTTGGGCCCGTTTGTTTTTCGGTAAGTTATTTACCTGGGTAAATATATTTATCTGTGTAAGTTTTTCTTGGGAAACCTTTATCTTATTCATGTTTTTTTATTTTTCAGGTAAATAAAATAATGACCAGTTTAGCCATTAAAATTCTATTATCAAAATGGGCATTTTTGTTCCACCTAACTTTCCCAATATGGGAAGGTTAATTTATCCACCTAAGAGATGGGTATCATTTGCCCCAGTAAATGATACTCAGGAAAATAAACTTTCCCTATTCCTTACATAAATCAGAAAAAAGAAAATGTAATTCTTGGTGAATAAAAACCAAAATCTCATTGACCAACTTCCACCCCCTCCCTCAAAATCCCAAAAATGAACGTCCCATTGTTGTTTCTTCTGTATCTTTGTGTTATTTATTTATTTTTTGTCTTAGGTTTGGGCCTTGTGCTGGTCTAGTTTTGGATTTAGACCCATTTGGGGTTGCTARCTGATCGCTTTTGGATCCATATACGCCTTGTATACTTCTTTACCATTTTTAATTTATTTTATACGTTACCTTTTTCAAAAAAAAAAAAAAATGTATAAAAAGGAGAAATGAAAGTGTTCAAGAAAAACGGATAAAGTAGTGGATATTTGCCTTGAATTTCCCTTAAACCGGCCTGTATTTGGTTTGGAGAAACTTTTATAAATTAATCTTGTATAGGTTGGTTTCTCTATCTTTTCTTACCTTTTCCTTCAAATCAAACATATGCTATAGTTCAAAAGTAATATTATTAATGATTACTTGAACACAAGTATATGCATAGCACAGGATCACTTCTCTTGGTCTCAAAGCGTAAATTTGGGCTGATGTATGGGCTGCAGCGTAATTTAAACCATATCAATTATTTAGTTTTGCCTAGCGACCTTTCTGTGTTCTTTGTTTGCTTGACGCTCTTGTGTTTGTGTAGCACTCTTTGGCTGAGCTTTTCTGTAGTTTCTAGCTTGCTATATCTAGATGTTCGACTTATTTTACTCACTGAAACTGAAAATCTACAAATTTTTACAGCCGAACATCGTGGCAGAAGGAGAAATGCCGTAACAAGCGTATGTACTTGTTTTAAACGACAACTCGGCTATGTTACGAATATTAGGGAAAGTTTGAAAAATCTTGATTCACAATCACAAGAGCTCAGCGATCACAAAGCGGATATAGAAGGAGAAATAAGTAGAGACCCGGTTTGAACAACTGCGACCAATACAAGCAAAACTTGGTTGGCTGATGCGAGAAGGTTTGAAAACCAAGTGGAAATTATAAGGGAAGAGAGGTGAGAGTAAACAAGCGGTGCCTTGGCGTGTGGTGCCCCTTTCCAGACATTTGGGCACGAAGGAAGCTCGCCAAACGCATAATAGCTTTAACCAAGGAAATTGAAAAGCACAACGAGAGAAAAGCTCAAAAGTTAGGGAAGCAGCTGGTGTTGGATTTTAATCTCATAAGAGATTAAATCCAATGAGTTTGATTGGTCAATTATATGAGAAATTGCACCTGTACACTTGTTTGGAAAATTAGTTTTTCTCTTACAAAACTCAGTTTTGAACTTGTCCTACATTAAAAAATTATAAGCTTTGTTTTCAGTATTTTAATAGGAGCTAATTTACACTTCTTAGAAATAGTAGAAGAGAGTATGAAGGCATTCTACCACACAACGCGTGTGTACACGTGTGCGGCGCAACGAGATGCTTTAGAGGCGCACTTTGCTCACACACCCGCGTGGCTCGCGAAGGGCGGCTTTGGTTTTGGTGCGATGCTGACCGTTGATGAGATCAACGGTCACGATTCGATCAGGTGTGATCAAGAGGCACAATTCAAAGTTAACGGTTATTAACTGTTAACTACCTTTTAAACAGTCACAATGTTTGAAATTGTGACCGTTCAAGGTGCCTTCTCTGAACTAGCACCTACCTTTTCGTCATACTTCTTCATAAACTATTTAATGAGCGTGAATCAGACTTCAAAAACACACATTTTTTGAAATCCACTTTCTTTCTCTATCTCTCTCTTAGTTCGGTCTGCTACAGTCTCACAAAAGGTTTCTTCGAAAATTCTTCAACTTTGCTGGTTGTAGATTCTCGTCCAAGGTTCTGTTGTATCTTGAGAACGGATTTGCCTGTAACCCAACAACAAACTCAGTCAAACTGAGTGAGGGCAAATAACATTCTAAAGACAATATCTTCAGACGCGCCTCAAAGTTTCTCCTCCAAAGTTTCAGTGACCCCATTTCCCAACAGCTGGAGTTGTGATTGATAGACCTCCACAACCAGTTAAGCCAATCCCTCTCCCTCCATCGGCCATTGTGTTTAAGACGTCCATTGGTCGCAAAGTAGAGAGGATATCAGAGTGCATAAATGATTCTGAAGTCAAGATGATTGGAGTGAGGGGGACGGGTGGTGTTGGCAAGACAACAGCAATGAAAAACACTTGAACAACCTACCAAAAATAGCTTAGATGTTTGTTTTTTGGGTCACAGTTTCCAAAAGTTTGAATGTGGGAGATATGCAAAATCAAATTGTGACGCCGTTGAAACTAAATTTGGACAACTATCATGAGGATTTAGTAGCAGGAATATATATTGATGCAATATCTTGCTACCAAGAAGTACTTGCTTATATTGGATGATGTGTGGGAAAACTTTGATTTGGAAAAGATAGGAGTCCCAAGCCCAAACAATGAGAACCAGTGCAAAATAGTATTGACTTCTCGATCCTTGGAGGTCTGTAGGCAAATGTATACCGACAAAGACCTCAAGCTGGATGTCTTACCAGAAGAAGAAGCATGGCAATTGTTTCACCAGATTGTCAGTGAAGTCGTGGATTCTCCTGAAATAAAACCAATAGCTTTGCAAGTAGTTGAAGAGTGCAGAGGTTTGCCACTTGCGGTTAAGGTTGTCGGAGGGTGCTTAAGATATAAGCGTGATGCCCATGAGTGGAGAAACGCACAATGCGAGTTGAGTTCAGTAAAGTATGAGACTACTCTTGAGATGGAAGACAAAGTGCTGGCGATATTGAAGTTTAATGCCGACCAACTGAAGAGCGAAAACCTGAAGAAATGCTTGTCGTATGTTGCATTATGGCCAGAAGACGATGAGGTTTATGTGGATGAATTGATTGATCATTAGTGGACAGAAGGATACCTTGATGTCCAGCCAAGTGGTAGCTGGAGCAATGCACGCGATAAAGGTCTAAGCTTTGTGAATCAACTTTCAAATGCCTCCTTGTTGGAAAAGATTGAACGTGGTTACCGATCATTAAGAGTAAAGATGCATGACACCATTGGAGATCTTGCATTACGTATCACAACATCATCACCATCACCACTCTCTGGTTGCAGCTTCTTTGTGAGAGCAAATGCCAGACTAGTGGAGTTTCCAATAGATGAGGAGGAATATTGGAGAGAAGCCAACAAAATCTCGCTCATGAACAATGACATCTCTTGTCTTCCTGAAAGGCCCGAGCTCTCCTCCACCCTCTCAACTTTGTTGCCGTTGAAAAATAAGCATTTAGAGATTATTTCGGTCTCAACCTATCCTGGACTCATATTCAGGAATGACCGCCATCTATTTCCAAGCTAGAAGGCCTCCGAGGGCTGTTTCTTTGGGGATGTAGTGATCTGAAAGTTGTACCGTTGCAACTAGGTGATGGAGGCCCATCTCAAGGCCCATCTCCTCATATAGGCGGCAATGCAAGAGATAAGAGGCACATGCAGATAAGGATAAATCAAGAATCTAAGATAATTCAAGAATTCAAGATAAATCAAGAATTCAAGAAGTCCAAGATCCAAGGTAATTCCAAGGAGGCAAGATAACTCATGCATGGATAGACCCARGGAGATCGGACGGTGGAGATCAAGGCAACATCCAAGAAGAGTTCGATCCTAGTTAGAAGATTAGATGTTCAAGATCTATCACAATTTTTCTTTCCTAGTTACTCTACAATTTCYAGATGTACTATAAATACTGCTATTTCCAAGCTAATAGACACAATTCAATTTTCGCCAACTTTTCTCTCTCCTMTAAGAGATTCACGCATAGCTTCGTAGCGAAGCTGGTGTTCGCCCGGTGCTTGCATAGCCAACCCAGTTTCGTGCTTCYACGCTGCGTCAGGTGGTATCAGAGCAGGGAGTTCGCCCAGTCAGATGGCCAACCCAGATGGTAGCAGTCGCAACCCACCCCGTGACGGAGATTAGGGGTTACAAGATGTTTGGAGAGCAGTTGAAGAAAAGTGCACGGCTACACGTAACATCGAGCAGTAGTTGGCAGAGATCGTTGGACAATTGCGGACCTTGTTACGGGAGGACGTTCCCAGGAACCAGGAGAACCCGTATCCAATCGAAGGAGACGATCATGTCAATCCTGTACCCCGACATCCTGTTCTCGATGATGATAGTGACGACGAGTTTGACTTCGGCGTTGCTCCAGTCAATCCCGGCGATGGCAGGAACGGTAGAAATCGGTGCAACCCAGCTAATTTCCACCCTCGTCGGAATAATGATGAATTCAAACTCAAGGTAGATATTCCTACTTTTAGTGGGATCTAGATATAGAGGGCCTTCTAGATTGGATCACAGAGGTCAACCGTTTCTTTGAATACATGGAAATCCCAGAAGAACGAAGGGTAAAATTGGTAGCCTTTCGATTGAAGGGAGGCGCATYTGTCTGGTGGGAACGGATGAGAGAGACCCAGATTAGAGAAGGAAGAGGTCCTGTTTGAACCTGGAGGTGCATGAAACAGCTTATAAGAGGTAGATTTTTACCCCCAGATTATGAACAATATATGTTTGAATCATATCAGCGATGTGCGCAGGTTCAAGAAGTGTTAATGAATATACATATGAATTTCTAAGATTGGCTGAACGAAATCAGCTATCTGAAAGTGATAACCAGTAGGCAGCCCGTTATCTAAGCGGTTTGAGACCAGCTATCAGAGATAAAATTGGCGTCCAGATGGTTCTTAGTGTGCAGGAAGCAAGGAACCTAGCTTTAAAAGCTGAACTAATGTTCCAAGAAAAGGTCCATGGTGATAATTACCGCCGGTACAGTGGGAGCGACAACAGACCGACAGCTGTCGACAGAAACAAATCAGCCCCAGGAGTACAACCTTCTCACCCGGCAACTACAGCTAATGCCAGTAAGGCCATCACGGGAGGAAATACTCGAGGTAACCCTTCCAACCCTCCTAAACCCAGTAATCCCTATGCAAAACCTGCTCCTTTTAAATGCTTTAAGTGCAATGAAGTTGGGCATATGTCCAGTGGCTGTCCCAAGAGGAAGGCAGTTAATATGATAGAGAGGGAGGATGAAGAAGATGTTGAAGAGGAAGTATATTGTGGACCTGATGGGGAGGATGAAGAAGGTCCATACGAACATGAAGAATATACATATGTTGTGAGAAAATTAATGTTGTYCCAAAGAAATAAAGATACCACTCAACGACACCGACTGTTCCGTACTAGATGTACTGTCAAGGGTAAATTATTTGATTTAATTATTGATAGTGGCAGTCAAGAAAATATTATTTGCAGGGATGTGATACAAAAATTACAACTATTTCCTGAAAAACATCCAAACCCATACACAATTAGGTGGATCAAGGAAAGCGGCGGCGTACGGGTGGAGGAACGCTGCAAGGTCCCATTCTCCATTCGTAAGTACAATGATGAGGTATATTGTGATATTGTAGACATGGATGCTTGCCATATTTTGCTAGGGAGGCCTTGGCAGTTTGATACAGATGCAAGACACATGGGGTAGGAAGAATACCTACCAACTTGAAAAAGAGGGTATACAATACACTTTATTACCCATGGCTGAAAAGAATTCCCCAAAGGCTCCAAAAACATATGAGAAAACTTTCCTTACTATTACACATCATCATGCTGAATTTATGAAAGAATGTAAGGATACCCGCGAGGTACACTTGTTGGTAGTAAAGGGTGAAAGTATGAAGGAGGCACTGGAAGAAAATAAAATTCCAGTGGAAGTGCAGGGACTACTTGATGAGTTTCATGATGTAGTCCAGATGAGTTATCAAATGAACTCCCACCCATGCGAGATATACATCATCACATTGATTTTGTTCCAGGTGCTAGTCTCCCTAACCTCTCACATTACAGGATGAGTCCTAAAGAAAATGAAATTTTACAGGAAAAGGTAGAAGAATTGTTGAAAAATGGGCATATTCAGGTCAATATGAGTCCTTGCGCAGTACCAACATTGTTAACACCAAAGAAGGATGGAGGTTGGAGGATGTGTGTTGACAGCAGGGCTATTAATAAAATCACTATTGGCTACAAATTTCCCATTCCCAGGCTGGACGACATGCTAGATCAGCTTGATGGAGTTGTCGTATTCTCTAAAATCGATCTTAGGAGTGAATACCATCATATCAGAATCCGTCCCGGAGATGAATGGAAGACAACCTTCAAAACTAGAGATGGACTGTTCGAATGGTTAGTCATGCCCTTTGTACTAACCAACACACCCAGTACATTCATGATGTTAATGAATTAGGTACTGCGCCCATTTACTGGTAAATTTGTTGTGGTATATTTTGATGATATTTTAATTTACAGCAAATCTATCATTGAGCACATTGGACATATCAGGGAGGTATTAAAAAACATTAAGGGAAAACAAATTATATGCTAATTTAAAGAAATGCACTTTCATGAGCGATAATTTGTTGTTCATGGGATTCATTGTAAGTAAGGTTGGAATCAAAGTAGATGAAGAAAAAGTGAAAGCCATTAGGGAGTGGCYGACCCCATCAAATGTCACGGATGTAAGACGCTTCCATGGGTTAGCAACTTTCTACARGTGATTTATCAAACATTTTAGTAGTATTGTAGCTCCCATCACCGAGTGTTTGAAAAAGGTGAAGTTTCATTGGGGAGAAGAACAAGAGCAGAGTTTTGCTCTCATAAAAGAAAAATTATGCACTACTCCTGTCCTTGCCTTACCAAATTTTGATAAATTATTTGAAGTTGAATGTGATGCCAGTGGATTTGGTATAGGGGCTGTATTGTCATAAGAAAAGAGACCCATTGCCTTCTTTAGTGAAAAATTATGTGAATCCAGGAGAAAGTGGTCCACTTATGACAAAGAATTCTATGTTGTGGTTAGAGCATTGAAAAGATGGGAACACTATTTAATTGCAAGAGAGTTTGTTCTTTACATTGACCACCAAGCCCTAAAGTATCTCAGTAAGCAAAAACAATTAAGGAGTGATCTGCATGCAAGATGGTCTGCTTTCCTTGATAAATTTCCATACAAAATTGTGTATAAGGCTGGACAACAAAATACAGTGGCTGATGCTCTTAGCAGACGTGTAGCCCTCATCAAGACCCTCAGTATTGAGATTGTGGGTTGAGTGCTTGAAAGACCTATACGCCCAGGATGAGGACTTCTAACAGGTATGGGAAACGTGTGTGAATCGACAGCCAGCATATGATTTTTACATTCATGATGGATTCCTTATGAAAGGGGAACAATTGTGCATCCCTTACACCTCCCTCCATGAAAAGATCATCAGGGATCTGCATGAGGGTGGATTAGTAGGACACCTTGGGAGGGACAAGACAATGGAGGCAGTCAAGGGGCTTTACTACTGGCCGAAATTAAGAAGGGATGTGTCCACTATTGTGAGTAGATGCTATATTTGTCAGACAGCTAAGGGACAGACCCAGAATACTGGTCTCTACATGCCTCTACCCGTTCCTACTGCAATTTGGGAAGACTTGTCCATGGATTTCGTGCTAGGCTTGCCAAAATCCCCAAGAAATATGGACTCCATCTTCGTAGTGGTTGACAGGTTCTCTAAGATGGCTCACTTTCTCCCATGCAAGAAGACAGTAGATGCATCAGCGACAGCCAAGTTATTTTTCAGGGAGATTGTCTGTTTACATGGGGTACCTAAGACTATCACATCAGATCGAGATACAAGGTTCTTAAGTCACTTTTGGATGACCCTGTGGAGGCTAGTTGACTCATCATTAAATTTCAGCAGTACAGCCCATCCACAGACGGACGGACAGACAAAAGTGGTGAATCGGACCCTTGGTAATTTGATTCGCAGTATCTATCGGGAGAGACCGAAGCAGTGGGATTTCGCCATAGCATAGGCCGAGTTCGCATACAATAATGCAGTCCACAGCTCTACAGGTAGATCTCCGTTCTCCATTGTCTACATGAAGGTTCCTAATCATGCATTGGACTTAGTGAGGCTACCTAGAGTGCCCGGTGTCAGTACCTCCGCAGAACAAATGGCAGACCAGGTCCAGTCCGTCCAGGACGTTGTAAAGCAGAAACTGGAGCAAACCAATGCAAAGTACAAGATGGCAGCATACAAGCATCGTCGACACCAAGTGTTTGATGTCGGTGATGAATTTATGGTGTTCTTGAGGAAGGAAAGGATTCCCGTGCGAAAGTACAGCAAACTGCAGCCTCGGAAGTACGGTCCATACAAGATCGTGAAGAAGATCAACGACAATGCTTATGTCATGGACCTACTAGATCATATGGGTATCTCTAAGACATTTAATGTTGTTGACCTTCATCGCTACCTACCAGAGGTGACACTTGCATATCCTAGTCACGACTCGGGGTCGAGTTCTTTCCAAGTGGGGGAGAATGATGGAGGCCCATCTCAAGGCCCATCTCCTCATATAGGTGGCAATCCAAGAGATAAGAGGCACATGCAGGATAAGGATAAATCAAGAATCCAAGATAATTCAAGAATTCAAGATAAATCAAGAATTCAAGAAGTCCAAGATCCAAGGTAATTCCAAGGAGGCAAGATAACTCATGCATGGATAGAC